>JAFJYG010000219.1:0-64847 GCA_017366145.1 Cadophora sp. M221 | reverse complement strand
GAGGGGAGGGGAGGGGAGTTCACTGCGGTGCTGTTCATCGGAATATGATTTCGGCAATTGCACAGCACCAGCACCAACAGCAGCTTCGAACTTCAGCTTCTCTCTCATTGCTAACCAAACCAAACATCAAAATGTCCAAGATTTCACTTACCTTAGGCCTCACCTAATCTACTCTACCTACTTACCTACCTATATCTACCGAACCAAAACCCTTCCATTTATGGATGAGCTATCTTAAGGTAAGCTAACACCGCACCAGACCGACCCGATCCAATCCCATCAGATCCAATTGGCATCTAGATAGTCTCGAACAATTACCCAAATGAGTCTCTCTTTCTATCAAATGATGAAATCATTCTTCGTTTTGGCTCAGTATTATTGAACCTACCTTACCTTTGAGCAGCTCCAGCTGTGTTCATGGTTCAATGCCTGAGGCTAGCCGCCATATGAACTGGACATCAACATCCACAGCCGAGCGAGCCCACGTGCGTCGCTTCTCGATGTTTATACGTCCATTCCTCACAGAACCTCACTTCAACCTCACCAACCCATCTTCACCTCAAACATCGCATCAACGTACAGCAAAATAAAAGTACGGTACGGTAGGTTCGGAACCATCGGGTCTCAATCATCAAACAACGTCATCGGTTTCCAATAAATCGGTCCTCCCGACTCCTGGCCCCATGTCACGTCAAATCAAGCCCCCTACCAAGCCATGCCATGCCATGTCAACGGCAAAGACAGGAGATCGACCTTGCATAGCATACCATAGTCTTGTCTGCATGGCATGGCATGGAGTCCTCTGACAGGGGAGGGAGCCCAAAAACGCCACAGAAAGCTTCGACGGGGTGTGGTGTGGTGCGAAGTAGATGTGGGTGGATGCCGGAGGCTTGGGTGTTTGACGCCGCCGCCGCCCAGGCAGGGGGAGGTGGATGTGGATGGGGGGAGACACGTTGAGGCGTGCTTGGCGCTGAGTGGTTATTGAGACGACATGTCTTGTCTTTAATGTGAGTACGGCGTGGGTGAGTGAGAGGCGAGATGTCGAGATGCGAGATGCGAGATGCGAGATAATGTGAATGGGAAATGGAAAGCTTGTACCGCTTGGCGAGGAAATGTGAGTGAGGCGACGTGACATCTATTGAGAGAGAAGGCTACCTCCACCTGTCCGTTGTTTGGATTGCAAGCCTCTTCCCTCTTCTCTCTTTTCTCCTCACTTCGTCTGTTGGAAGTGAGGACGAGACGCACCCCATGAGATATTCTCCATCTCAGTATCCATAACTTCCTACAAAGATCAAGAGAACGAGAAGAAGCGGGAAAGGGACTACAGTACACTACTGCACACCTCGCATACAGCCAACTATACATAATCCCTACATACTGTACAGTACACAGTAAGCTTTTTTCCAATCGCTTCACAGCGAGGGCCGGGAGATTCGGATCTCGCGGGTGAGCTCTGCTTTGTTTCGTTTCTTTTCCTTTGCTCCCCGCGATTTGCTTCTCCTTTGTTGAATCTTGGATTGGACTGGGTTTTTTGCTTTACTTTTCTTCTTTCTTTTTCCTCTTCCATCCATCCCTCTTCGCTCGCTAGCTTCTCCAAACATAGCACATATAATGAACACGCTCTCTATTCTTTATTCTGATTGGATTGTCTATTTTTGTTTTGGCTTGATATCAAGTTTGGTGGAGTTGAGTTGGTGTTGTGAGAGGAGGTTGGGGAT
Organism: Cadophora sp. M221; assembly: GCA_017366145.1. Lineage (NCBI taxonomy): Eukaryota > Fungi > Ascomycota > Leotiomycetes > Helotiales > Ploettnerulaceae > Cadophora > Cadophora sp. M221. The sequence continues at coordinate 63,129 of JAFJYG010000219.1, read as the reverse complement.
GCTGCAGAGTAAGAGTACAATAAGCGAATCGTAGGATTACTTACCACCCTCGTCTCATTATCTTGAAAAGGGTGCCATCCATCGTCGTTGTGAAAAGGAAAAGAAAAAGACTGGATGGGATAGGATAGATCTCTAATCTGGACTTTTTTTAAGGGGATGAAGGGCCAAACAGCTAGCATTTAGCTGGGTGTACCGTACGAAATATAGGACGTGTATAAAAATCTCCTCATTCTTAGCTGAACTTTGGGGAAAAATCACATACCAGTCATTATGTCATACTCCGGTTCTTCAATGTCTGAATCCTTCGACTAAAACTTTGTTCTGCCTAGTTTCCTACCAGGAAGTTTAAATATCTAGCTACCTACATGGCTGACTTAAGAGGGGTCTTTGATCCCCCCGCCCTCCCAAACCGTATTTACCTGTTTAATTCACCTCCCTCAAACCGACACACACTCGACACTCTATTCAACTCATAAATTCATACATCTTTTTCCCCCAAGCACCAGATCCCGATAAAGTATATGTATTCTCCCTTCCCTCCTTCCGTCCTGCAAGCTCAAAGCTCTAGGACTCATTTACTTTCACTTATTCTCGTACATCATTACGAACACCTGGAGTTTTAGTAGATGGATTTCTCATCTTTTAATTAACCCACGTTGCTTTTTCTTCCCCTTGCCATTCCCCTTTCTCTCTCTCTATTCTTACCTCCTGTACCATACCTCAAGCCTCATAACTCCTCATTCCTAATCCAATGAGCGGTCTATCTGTCTAGTAGCTTGCTGGTGGGGAGAAGGGTGATGAGAGGCGAGGGAGGGAGTGGGTGAATGAATACTTTGCGAAGAGAGGCTTTGGTAGTATCAAATAGGAGACCTTATATGGGAATATACGGGACATGGCTTTGGCTTTGGGGGTGAAGTGGTGATGACGTAGGAATCCTGCCATGGGCTGTATGCACCGTATGCCAGTGAGGGTGATGGGTAGGTAGATGCGAGGGTGAGTGAGTGGGTGGCTGGGTGGATGCATGACGTTTCTAGTCAATCGAGTAATGGCAAGGGAAGTAGGGGTGATTAGATAGGTGCTAGCCAAACCGCCCTGCCCTCTAGAAATTTTGGTTGTGGCAAAACAAACTTTTCCCATCTCGATGAAGGAAGCTTAAACGGCATGTAATCAAATAAAAATTAATCATAACGTAAATATTCTCATCTATTCTATTCTCTCAAATCCACCTCACAACTCCCTATCCTTAATTGAATCCCCAAACCTCGCCCTCTGCTCCTTGAGACTGCTCACCAGCTCACTCGCCCACTCCTTCCCAGGCGTCCTCTCCATGAACGCCTCAACGTGCGTTTCCCAACACCCATCCTCCAGCATCCTCGCTTTACTCTCGCATGCCTTCGCCTCGCTGACTGGCATCTTAGGCCACACGCCTAATTGGGCGCCCATTCCCTCATCGAGGAAATTATCGTTGAGTAGTTCAGCAACCTTCATCCTCACGCCATCGAACTGATCTCCCTTCTTCAAGAAGATGGCGAGGAGGAGTTCCATACCTCCCTTCTCAAGGAACTCATCTCTGAGAGGAGCGTCTTTCAAGAGCCCGCTGATAGCTCCAACTTTCGCTTTGAGAGCCGCAGCGTCTTTCTCCCTGCCCAATCGAGCGCGAAGCATCGACACGAAATTCGGGATGCCTTTCTCGGCTCCCCCGCCTTTCCCGCTCTTGATGTGCTCCGCGATGCCGCAGGAGGGGTACATGACCATCTTGCGGAACTCGCTGACTTCTTTTAGGGCGGTAGGGTTGTTTTGGATGGACGAGGCGAGGATGTTGGCTGCTTTGTGGTCGCGGCCGTTCTCTCGCGCGGGCATCTTCTCTGTGCCGTACCCGAGGGTGAGACAGATGAGTTTCTCGAGGACAGGTCCGTCCTTTGCGATCTCGAGCCCGTAGTAGATGTCATGAGAGAGATCTCTCAGATCGTCGAGTGCTGAGTCAAATGCTCGGGCTTCCATTTGGATTGTGATCATGGCTTTCTGGAAGGTGGTGATTTCGTCGCCTGCTTCGGGCGGTGGAGGGGATATCTTGCCGGCGGCCTCGTAGACTGGGGCGTCTTTTGGAAGTACTGGTTTGGGCTCTGCCTCCTCGGGTTGACGGACTACGATGATGGATTGGTCTGTGGGGAGTTGATCGGTTGGTATTTCCAGTACGCCATCCACTGCTCCCTCTTCGCCTTCCATCGGTATGTTCAAGCGTGCCTCTTTCTCTCCTGACCATATGTTCATCCGTACATGGAGCCCCGGCGGTATATTCTGTCCCTCTTTTATGACCTGGAAATCTTTTGTTGGCTCGAAGACCTTGGGATAACAGTCTGTCGGATCCGTAGTCGAACATATTAAGTCTGCATCTGCTGCTGGAGATGCAGCTGGTTGTGAAGAGACAGCTCGTGCAAGTACTGGTAGGCTGAGGCATACGAAGCCTAGAACCCTGTGTGTGGATAAATAAACCATTGTGTCGGTGATATGGAGATTTGTTTGGAGAAGTCGATAAATTTCTTTAAATATTCCCCCGAAGACACGTATCAATCAGTCACAATAGAAAGGACACGATTGACTTTCCGTTTCAATCTTCGTAGTGTCCGCCTTTGCCTCTCTGCTATCTCCACATCAAGTACAGCTTGATTGAAAGCGTGTATGTCCAGTGCTTTCGATTTACCTTCGGCCTGACTCTGTAGCTCAATCTGCCAGGAATCCAGGACCCAGGGACAATCGTCGAATAGTTCTTTGCCTTCCCAGCTCGATCTCAATAGAGGGCAATCCTGCCACTTGACCAGATACCAAACGAAGCCCGTCTTAGATGTGAATTGCGCGAGAACCTTCTCGGGAGGATGGTCTTGACCGTCGTCGGTTTCTAAAGAGGCAAGGGATTCGTTATCTTCTTCGAGATCGTGATCGTCACTTTGATCCTCCAGGTATTCAAAATACGCAGGTGGTGGGTTCGTGGAAGCCATCTCTAGAGGCCAAGTGGCAGCTCTATGTGCAGCTGGAATTCCATCTTGAGGTATTGCCCACTGGACTAAACTGCATTTGGTCAGCTTACCGCCCGCGCCGCTGACTAATGCAACCTTCAATTGAGGAGCCAACTTCAACATCACAGCTTCAAAGCAGAGCTCTGTTTGCGCCCAATTGAACCACAATATCATGTTTGCACTCAGGAGAAAGGCAGTTCAATCTGCTGGGCGTCTTCCTGCAGCTGCTGGTCGGAGAACATCCCCCTACTCGACTGCGCACCCGGAGAAGCACGGCGATCACGGACATCACCATGAAGGACCAAAGGCAGAGTCGCTAGGAGTGAGTATGCACCTTGGAGATACGGGACACCATGCTGATGGAATCACAGACACAATTCTTCGTCGTTCTCGCCATCGTACCGCTATCCATAGGAGTCTACGCCGCGTCAAGACCATCTGCAACTGGACAGCCAAAGGGACTCTCGAATTTCATCGGCAGCTACTACAACGAGTACAAGGAGAAGTGGGCAGCACGGAACACTTTGCATACAGCTGCACTGGAGAGAGCCGCGCACGATAGAAACTTGTTCCAGAGTACGCCAGGGACGAAACATGTTGAATTGAGATTCCCAGAGTGAGTCGTCCGGAAACGCGTCAAGGCAGTTCTAACGAGATGTAGAGTCTTCAACACTGGATCTCCATTCAACGTATCGGCTGGACAGGGACCGAGAAATATGGATTCGTTGGTGGCGCATTATGAGAAGCAGAACGCGGATGCGGAGGAGAAGAAAGCGAAGGCTTTGGCAGCAAAAGAATAGATGTCGATACCAGTACTGTACATATGAATTGTTTTGAAAGCTGTTCTTTCGCTTTTCGTCCGTGACCCGACAGATTTCTGGAGGGTATTGGTCGCTCCTTCCACATCGGGAAAGGGGAAGACATAAGTACTCCTCGTTAGAGTTCTTTCATTCCTACTAATCATGCCCATATCCCTTTCATCAATACCTAAGTTAGCAACACTCACCAGATTTCTAGATACGGTATCACAACAAATGTCTAAGCCCATTCCAGACGATGGACGGTCGACAGCTCAGGTTGCGGGCCGTTCGTTGCACGACACAGCAAATGCATTTCCCCAAAGTGTCCTGGGACCCGGTGGTGAGAATCCAGTTGCTCCGGACGGTCCATCCGGCCATCGTCGAACCGAGAATGCTGAAGTTGGCACTAATCCCTCTGGGCCGGATAAAGGCAAAGGCAAGGCAGCGTTGGGGTTTGTTTTGGACATCGAAGAAGGCCAGGTCTTCACCATGAAGGAGCTCGCCCACCAATTATCCAAGTGTCAAAAACGCCAGCCAAAATCGCATCCCACATATATCCAGCCTAATGGTATACCTCCTTCCGAACTCGGTTTGCCGTACACAGTAGTAGCTGGGATTGTTCGAAAACAACTCGAAGCCAACGATTTACCTCCGTCGCGTCGCGCCATGTTGAAGGAAAATTCGGGTATGATTGTCACAGCCCCAATTCAGGATAGCTGCTAACACAGCTTTTAGATCCCAAGCAAGGCCCAGGCTATATATCCCTTGGTACAGTTATCTGATTGTGGAGTCTCAGCTCGTGACATTGAACTGATGCAGTTCTAATAGACCAGCTCTACGAGATCCGGGAATGCATCAGCGGTAAAGGTCGTGGCATTTTCGCAAAATTAAATATCAAGAAAGGGCAATTAATCATATCGGAGCAGCCGTCGATTACACTTTACTTCCATAACCAAGTCATCAACTGGGTGGAGGACGTCACAGCAATTGAAGATGAAGCTACGGGAATTGCATCCCTTGCATCGCAAAAGACCGTGTATGCTCCAAACGGCATCATGTCTGCTGAAACTGAAATCGACACCAGGACACCTCGCCTATCCAGAGGTCCCAAAAGTAATTCCCGAAGGTTTATTGCGAAAGCTTCCCAGGCATCCTCTGCAAAGGCGGTCCGACAATATAATCATGACGACGAAGAAGAGGAGACAGTTACAGTCGCTGAGTTGAATCCAGATGGTGCTACTGGCAGCGGTCCCAACACGATGAATACGGCAGAGAATGCTTCCCCATCCTCACTTGATGAGGATACCAACTACCTAACAGATGACAATACACGAACTCAGGTCCGCAAGCGTCTTCTGGCCGATTTCAAAGAAATCTGCAAGTCATATCCAGCAGAAGCCGATAATTGGAAACGACAACACGTTGACCACGAATACCGGTATGGCGGTGACTGGTTAATGAGGCTCTGGCAGCGCTTCTCACGGGAAATCCCAGTTCCTGGCTGTCTCAATCCAGAGTTGATGAAACCAAAACTCGCGACAGTCGAAGCTGCCACTCCAAGCCATTGCCGTTCTCTGTTTCTGGAAATTAGCTCTGTCAACCATTGTTGCTTCTCGAACGCTGAGCTCCGTTTCTGGTATGATTCAGCAGGGTCTTGCCATGCTGACTTGTACGCGACGGTGGACATTTGTCGCAACGATGAAATTTCCCTGTATTACGATGAAGAGGATAGGAAGAAGCGTCTTGGGATGTCTGAAATGACTTCAAATGTTGAGAATGTGTTCGGTTTCCCTTGTGGTTGTGAGCCATGTCTGGGTGGGTACAAAGACCGGGCAACTTGGGATGCGAGGGATTGAATGCAATGAGTGAGGCTATGAAATGGGGGCTTGAGAGAAATATCGACGCAGTAGTAGGCACGCAGTAATTGAGAGTACCGATGTCATTCTCAATTTAGTGACATTCAATAGAAGTATTGATAGATCCCTTGTTTCCGCATCATGCTGATCTAATTTCATCAGTAAGCTATGGGCATTCGATCATGGCAAGGCATTTCCTTGTTCCTATACAAATGTCTGCAAGCGATTCATGTCTCCGATTGTCGCCAAATTGTCGGTGTTGAACCCACTGAGCCCAATTTTAACACCCTACAGCCTTGGCCTATTCTAAGGCCGCGCCTATAAATGTCAGTGCGTCCTTCACCACATCTTTTCCAGGCTTTCGACCTTCTGAATATTCTCTCTTCTTTTCAAGTATTCCTCATCAGGAGATGTCTTCAGACTATAATCGTAACCCGGAATATTGGGACCTGTGAGGGATTCGCAGTTTTTCGTTTCAAGAATGCGAATGGCTTCCACAATACCTAATGAAAGCATCGAGATGTCTGGACATATGCAAAAGTCGCCATTAGACGACAAATCGGGACTTGAAGCTCTGGAGAGGACGAATAGCGGGCCATGACTTGACTCAGAGATGACTTCCTGGATAAGGTGAGGCACTGTTGGGAGCAGGCATGTAAATGAAGTTTGATACCCTTGAGAAGATCGCAATGTCGAGTAATCTGAGATAACCTTGTGAAATTTCAAAATTCTCTGGTTTCGCGTCCCGAATATAATGAGTGTGTTCTCCAATGACATATATGTCAAGCCCCCCCTTTCGCCTCGGTTAACGTCCCAGGGTGGATGCTGCATGCTATGTAAACAAAAGAATTGTTTTCAAGCTCATGTTTGTATCACATAAAGCTTACATAGCGCTTGGCTAAATAACAAACCACACTGAGATGATTACCACTTACGATTGACTTGTCGCTTGAGTCAGCAACCTTAACGTTATGGTACAAGTATTCTGAATTTGTACAGCCCGTTCCGACCAATCAGCAGCCTTACCGCATGGACATCCAATAAGAAGGCGCATCGCACATCCACATATGTTTCCAAGCAAGCTGTCAGCCACTCAAAATTATTGAACTCCGTGCTTGCTCAGCTTAGTAATGGCCCCAAGAGAGAGGTTGAAAATCAAAACAAAAGTCGTGCATTATCACCGACATGGAATTATAACTACTTCAACCAGAAACGTAACCTTCGCTATTCAGATCTGAGCTTATACTCAATGCGCCTTATCCTATTCATCTCCACAATTTCAATTGCCTTCATAGCGACACTGTACAGCGATCTCCTGAGCAGCTCCTTGACCCGCAAAGGAATAAACTTGGGTTACCAATATTTCGCATCACTTTCACAAACCAGAACTATGGCGTCTCCTCGCAAAATCCAAAAAGTCTTCCTCGCCATCGAGCAGAGTGAGGGAGCAGGTGCACGTATCAGGCGATCCATCGGCGGTGCACAGATGCGACGATTCTCTCCCTTCCTTATGCTCGATCATTTCTCCTCGACTTCTCTAGCGGGGTTTCCTGATCATCCTCATCGTGGACAAGGTGCGCCTTTTTTTCCCTAAATCCGTCTTCAACTCAAAATTATGATTTAGAGAAGAAAAGAATCAGAATACATGTTAACATCAACGCGATCTAGAAACAATCAGCTACGTGATAAACGGGACAATCGACCACGAGGACTTCGTCGGCAATAAAGGCACGATCCGCACCGGCGGGTTGCAATTCATGACCGCCGGCCGCGGGATAATGCACTCTGAGATCCCACGCCCAAATGCGGACGGGAGTCCCAACATCGGGCTGCAGCTCTGGGTCGATCTCCCTCAGCACCTCAAGACTTGCGAGCCCCGCTACAGAGACCTGCAGGCTGAGGAGATCCCCAATATCGATGTCGATGAGGGGAAGGTGCATGTCAAGATTATTTCTGGGGAGAGCCATGGCGTCGAGAGCGTGAAGGAGCTGGCTTATACGCCGGTTTGGCTGCTGGATGTGGAGATTAAACCTGGTGGGAAGATTACCCAGAAGGTTCCTGCGGGCTGGAATGCGTTTGCGTATGTGCTTGATGGGGAGGTGAATTTTGGTACTGGAGAAGGGAAGCAGCTTGTGAAGCAGTACTACAATGTGATTTTCAAGCAGGAGGGAGAGGTGGTGGAGGCCGAAGTGGATGCGTCGGCGGCGAGCAGCGCACGTTTTGGTACGTTTTTTCTTCTTCTTTTGTCTGACTATACGCGAGCAAGGTTGGAAGTCACCTACTGATGCTTTCGCCATTTAGTCATCGTTGCCGGATTACCTTTGGATCAGAAAGTTGTTCAATACGGTCCTTTCGTGATGAATACCGAGGCGGAAATCAATCAAGCCATCAGCGATTTCAGAAGTTACTCAAACGGCTTTGAGAGAGCGAGGGGATGGGAGAGTGAGATTGGAAAAGGGACCTTCTAGAATAGATTTTTTTCTACCCTCCAACATGTATGCGGTCTGTAAGTGTAAGAATTGCATTAAATTTCGCGTGAATACAGAGCCTTGTTTGTTTTTCAAATCTAATAAATTATCATTGATCCACCATTCTTGGAGACTGGTATGTATGTAGCATGTGTGGTATCTACACAGCGCACAGCCACCATTCGTTGATCGACAAAAATGCAAACTTTCTAAAAGAATTCAATATTGTCAACAACCCAACTCATATCTCGCTATTCATAGATCCTGGCGGCGCAGCTACTGAGCGATAGTTTAGACGAGAAGATTGATGAGAGCAGCTAGGATGGGGTGTCAAAGTTGCAAAAAAAAGTACTCCAAGAAAATACACGTTGAGGGATGACTAAAGTGAGGAAATCTCGCACGAGATATAAAATCTACGAATCAAAACTTTGACCCATAAACGGATTACGAATTGTGGTGGCTGGAAATATCATTGCCAGTACGTCATCTGCTCCGCGACAACAAACCTCGCTTACTTACTAACCAAATTTTGTTTGTTTACTCTACTCCAATCTAATCTAGTTCCTTAACATCTTCATACTCCCACTACAGCACATCACATCACATCGCATCCCACGCCTGTCCCCACAAACAGTTAAAAGTCTGTCACATAGACATTTCCATTTTGCAAACATTATCTATATCTTCCTCTGCAACTTCCCCCCTCCCTTCCCCTCCTTCCTTTCCCTCACCATCTCCAGTCATCCCACTTCGAAAAATATATATATGGTAACTTTTGATCCGTATACCATATAACCTCATGTATCAGAAGAGAAAGCCTCTCCACCCATTCCGTCCCATTCTATTCCTCATAACCCACCGAAGAAACCGATCTATATATACCCATCTATCCATATCTTTACCTAGTATAAAAAGAGAGAAAGAACACCAAATTCGCCGCGCTAAAGTTCTATTGCATTATTACCAAATCCATGTAAGTTTTGCTTGTTTCGTTTGTGCTGAAATGAAAAGTTGATCTAAAAACCAAATGTGTAGTCCTAGTTGGGGACTAGCCGAGTGGGAAGGATGACGCTGGACTTCCGGGTTTGGTAACAAGAGCACTGGAATTCAGTCAGCATCAATTCATCATTGCTCTTAATCAAGAAATATGACTCACCCCCACATATTGGTGTCGGCCACAACATTCGCACCAGTCATATCGAGATAGTCTTTCGAATTTCCCGCGGCATTTCCCTTCCTTGGAATACCTTGCACGTCACAGACATCCCTATGACTGACGGGAATGTAGAGTTTTGCCGCCTGCAGCTCAGTTGGAGCTTCAATGAAAGTTGCTGTCAATCCAGCTTCGACATGCCATTCAATATGACAGTGGAAGAGCGCAATTCCGGGATTATCAGCCACGAAGCGGATGGTGACCGATCCATCGGACATGACTTGTACAACATCACGGCGCATCGGGGCTCCGGCCGGGATGTTGATGGGAAAGTCGGGTCCTCCAGAAGTACGGGAGATGACTTGGAAGTTATGACCGTGAAGATGGAAAGGATGAGCGAAAGAGTCGTGGTTTTGGAGTGTGATCTCGACGACGGCGCCTAACGGAAGGACGTAGGGATTTGTGTTGGCGCCATAGATGGACGGATTGTTGACTTGATCTAGTGGTGCGTTCATCGCAGTATAAAGTGTGGGGACTTTTTGCGGAATATAATCAAATTGGTTTAGGTAGCCACGGAATTGTCCGTTCTGATTGGTACCAAAGCTGACGGTCATTGTAATTGGCTTTGTGACAGGGCCGAAAGCAGCTTGCTGGTCGTATGGCGTGAAGATTGAATCATCAAACGGAACCGGAGTGATTGTAAGTGGCGCAGGAAGTGCAGCAGCGGAGTTGTACACCAGATAGGCCGAGACTTCGGTGTTGAAAGTCGCCGGAATGATGGTAGGGTTGAACATGTCTGTGCTCATAGATGCCTTGATAGCAAAATTCTTTGTACTGCTCGTCTTAGCCATGACAATCACACTGTATCGCTGAGCAACGGTGATGAACAACTGGCTAACGGTGGTCTGTGTGGTATATACACCATCAATCTCCACAACAGTCATGTCATGCTGGTCGAACTGCAAGTAGAAAGGTGCAAAAGCACCCATGTTGATGATCCGGAAGAGGTATTTCTTGCCAGCAACCATAGGGAAGGTAACGCCTTGGGCTTCGTTGATCAAGCCGGAATTGGGCACGGGCTCTGCGCCATTGTTATTATTGGCATTATCGGTGGACTGGTAGTAGTTGATCAACGATGGTGCTTCGGTATGGTACAGGTCGCTCAGCGTAAGGGTGTACTCTGTATCGATACCTCGATATGGTGCGTTGACGTCGTTGATAATCAGAGGGCCGCGAAGACCATCTATGTATTGGCCTCCAATATGAGCGTGGTACCAGTAAGTTCCTGGTTGGTCAACTTTGAATTCATAGACGAAGCTCCCGCCTGGCTGGATTGGGCATTGGGTGACCATAGCAGGACCATCGGAAAATGCAGTGCCCGTCTGGAAAATACCATGGAAATGGATAGCGGTGCTCTGGTTTCCAAGATTATTTGTCATGGTGATCTTGATAGTATCTCCCATGTTGGCTTTGATAGGGGGACACGGGAACTGTCCATTTATTCCAATCATTGGGCGAGAAAAGCCGTCTGGAGATGTTTGAACCCATCCTACACTCCATGTATATGCAACCTGTTTGGAGGTTGGAGGTGTGATGTAAGGTAAAGCCGAAGAGGAGGGAGAACTTGTAGACTTCGAAGTGGATGTCGATTTTGTGGATATAGAGGATATTGGGGACGAAGAGGAGGGCGAACTTGCAGACCTCGAAGTGAATGTTGATGTAGAGGATGTTCGGGACGAAGATTTTGTGCTGGAGCTTGGCTTTGCAGTCGAAATCGCTGTACTTGACCGTGAAGAAACAACCGAAGATGAAGGTTTAGATGTACCTGAAGACGGAGCTGCCCCAAGAGCATAAAGCTGGAGTCTCTGCCCAGCGCCACAGTAGGTTAATGGATCACCTGGACACAAGAACTTGCAATCCGCCTGGTTATCTGCTTTGACACTTCCTGCACTCAAGACATCTCCACAGTAGCACTCGCGACCATACTCAACACCAAACATCGTGTTTGACGGAGCGGTAGAGCAAAATGTTGCACACATTTCCAATGTCATCAAATCATTCGCCAACGTCTTCTTGTTCAAGGCGCGGCCAGTGGTCGATTCGGTCCAGCAGCCCTGGAAATTATAGCCGCCGACAGTTGATTTGATCGTAGGACCTGTTGCAGTGGGAACTGCGGTTGATTTTGTTGATGTTGGTGCGAAAGTCCTTGTTGAAGAAGGCTTTGTGCTAGATGAGGATGGCTTCGATGTGCTCGTGCTAGGCTTAGAAATGCTGGTAGAAATCTTCGAGGTCGACGTCGATGACAAGGGCGTCGTAGTTGACGACAATGGCTTTGAAGTTGAAGACGATGGTTTCGAAATAGAAGACGATGACTTCGAAGTTGAAGACGATGTCTTACTCGTGGAAGATGGGACAGCAGCTCCTTGCTCAGCGATACCTTGCAGCAACAACGTGGTATACCCTCCATCGCTCCACCATGTGAGATACGAAGCCCAAATGCCAGTGGCGCTCGGCTTGAACACCAAAGGAATAGTGAGACTCGCACCTGCGGCCAACGTGGATCCTATAGCTGGGAATGTCGGCGAGGTGTAGCCATTTCCAACTATTGGCAAGGTGACATTGTGATATGGCATTCCATTGGCGTAGTAATCTTGCCAAGCGAAACCTTTGAAGACCAAAGCAGCGCTTCCTTTGTTGGACAAAAGGACCGACTTTGCAGCTTGAGATGGCTCTTGACCTCCAATGAAAACTCCACTGAATGAGGCTACCGTCTGATTCACGGTCAGATATCCGCCGGAAGCAACAACAGTTCCAGACATCGGTACGACGACGCCAGGTAGGAAGCCAGATGCAGCTGTAGTTGTATATACGTTGATGTTACTTCCTTGTGTGCCTGGTGGCAGCGGATTTCCTCCATTTGCATTCTGCCAGGCCAGGATAGCTGCTGAGGTCAAATCAAATGTCTGCAGAACGTCAGCAAATCGTTCTTCTCTGTTCTCAGATGTGACTTACCAATCCAAATGTGAATGATGCTCCAGAAGCCACGGTCGCTGGCAAAGCGGTCGTTGGGCATTTAAAGATTGGTGAGGTGATGTTGCATTTTGGATTCGTAACTGCTGTGTTCGCAGTACACTTGACTTGCAAGGTGGAAGTCTGTCCTGTCATCACATTGCCGAAGGCCACAGGGTTAGGAGTACAGGTCAAAGGTTGATTCGCCTTGACCCCTCCTCCAGTGAGCATCATCAATGACGTTGCTCTCACGGTGTATACTCGTCCGTCTCCGAAAACAGCACGCTGAAATTTGGTAATGCCTCCAGTGGCAGCTGAAGTCGGGAATACGATGGGAGTCAAAACACCGTTGACAGGAACTGCATTGTATGCTTGAAGACCCCAGTTGACGTCTGTTAGCCAAACCTAAAAACATGTCAGTTTTGACACTGGCAACATGTCTCATACGTACAATTCCAGATCCAGGAGCACCATTATTGCCTGTAATTGATTAGAACAATTCGAACAAGTACTGGTAGTCCACTCACTGGTGACGGTCGGCACAGATTTGCTAGTGAAGACTCGGTCTGACACACCAGCCTGTGTGAAAACGGGCTTTCCGTTGCTATCGCGGCTGAATTTGTATGCGTATAAACCCATGCCAGAAGGGTTAATGCTATCGAAATGTCAGCAAAGTCTAAGGTTGAGGGCGGATATCTTACTAGATGTACCCCCCCTCTAATGGGTAACTTCCACAGCCGCTTAAAACCTGTTTGCCAACGTTGATTGTCTGGATAACTTGTGAATGTTAGGCTCAGCTTTACAAATTACACTGGGAACTTCACCATTGTCGGCGCCAGCCTTTCCTACATATTTTTAGCATGAGCTCGGTGGAACTTTTCAGAAAGTTACTTGCCTCCAGCGAATCCGCCAAGATTATCTGCATTCATAATGAACAATTTTGCATCTTTTCCTGCACCAAGCGCAATCCTAGTAACGCCAGTGCCATAAAATACTGTGGGATCAAGTAAAGCCAAGCCTCCAGATCCGAAGTCGGTGTCTCCTCCATTGTTGCTGTCATAGGCGTAGGTCTCAAAGTAATCTTGCTGCTTGAGTTCGCCCGTGCTTGGATTGACGCCCATGTTGACAACTGCTTGCTCGAGCGTGCTGAGATAGGTTTTGCCACTGGCTGGTGCCCCGTTTGCTCCTCCATTCTGTCCAGCTCCGCGTGCATTTCTGACAAATGGTCAGTATGAATGATTCTCTATGATCGCAGGGGTTGCTGACCCAGTGATAAAGAATACTCGATTGACGTCACCAGCAATTCCCTAGATTTCCTTAGTTCTGATTCTCCTGCTTTGAGAGGAGCTCAGCTCACCATGCCTCCTTGCCAAATACCAGCCTTCCCACCTCCTTCTTGGTTGATGTCGAGTTCTTGGGGCGATGGAGCACCAGGACTGGCTTGCATTGCCTGAATGTTAGTAACACCTACTCCAGCTGTCTTGCTGACAGCGACGAGCATTCCAGTGTAGTTGAATCTATCACAGTGACCACCAAATCCAGCACTGAGTAAACACTGGTAAGCGAGTTTCCAGGAAAGCAAAAGTCAAATAGAACCTACACGATTGTATTGCCGAGCATGGCAAGTCCAGGTCTCTGCAGGATGGTACCTCCAACAAAATAGCTAACAAAATGTCAGTCGGGATCCCTCAATTCTTGGGTCAGAGGGTGACTTACCGACTGGGGTCATTATTGGCATAGTGGCCATCGATGACAACCGGAAAACCAGCAACATCTGCCAATGTTGGGATCTTGACAGCATACATCTTGTACACACCTTTAGAAAGTTAGCTAAATCATGGAAAACGTCTCCAGGAAGAAGAATCCCGTACCATTGATTGGTCCCTGAGGTCCAGCTTGGCCTACCAAACCAGTCAGCTCAAACCACATGCACCCCTCTTCCAAAGACCAACAAACCATTCTTATACCCCTTCGAAAAGAAGTACATGATATCCGTAGCAGTATCAATGACCGGCGTGCCCGCAATGCCAATCGTATTCGGCATATCCCCACAATTCGAATCACTCGACGCAAACGGGGGATCAAGCGTGCGCGTCTTTACCAAAGTTCCTGTCAACCCATCATGCACACGAACGATATTCTGATTCGAGACCGTGATGACATATTCATTTGGGGCACCGGGAGGCGTGTAAACGAGCGGCTTGGCGTAGAAGACCTCGTTGAGGTTGAAGGTCAGTTTCCATCCCATAGCGAGCGAGGAGGCGACGAGCGCCGGGTCCATATTATGATTAGGTAAATAGCCGGATTGAGGAGGGTCCTGAGCGTTGTGTTAACACAATAGAAACAACATGCTCAATTCCTCGCATTTGCTTTCGCAGGGTACGAGTATGAGGGGAGAGATACGTACAGCATCCTGTGTTGAATCGGTCGGGGCAAACGAATGGACAAGGGCTGGCAATCCCACGGCTGCCAACCCTAACAACACCTTCAACCTACCCACGACCATCGTTGCGACGATACTGGGTCACGAAAACGACAGACAGACGAGAGGAACCGTTAAGTTCGAGAACGAAACTCGAAACTCGAAATTCGCCCTCACGATACTTAGGCACAAACAGACCAACAAACGAATGTGGAGAGTGGGCGGGCGAGGTTAAGGTTCGATAGGTAGGTGAGAAGGGGAACGAACGAGAGTTCAGATCAGACCAGACGGCAGGGAAAGAGGGGGGAGGAGGCGCCAGAAGAGCAGCCTCAAAAAAGCAAAATACGTAAAAAGGTCAGGGCAGTCTGGAGCCTTTGCTCCTGCCAAGTTATGTATCTTGAACTCTCGACCGAGCAGGCGCAGGGGAAATGCAGGACAAGAGCTGCTGCAGGACAGGACAGGTACCCGGGATTTTCTTGTGGCTGGCACCATCCAATTGACACCTCACGTTCCAGACGATATGATGGGTGGATGGGTGGACGATCCGGGCCAGCCAGCAGTGCAGAGCAGAGCAAGGTAAGACAGGACAGAGCAGGGAACTTTCGTAAGGCCAGCCGCCGCAGGATACGCCAATCTGGACAGACTTATCTTCGATCAACCCATGTACAGTACTATCTGAATATTGAGGAGAACTGCAGCTTGCATCTTGACGAACCAGAGGAAGCGGATAACATCCTGTCCTGTGTTGTCCGTCCTGTGTTGTGTTCCAAGTTGTTGAGCTGCTTCCTCATTCGGGGATGCTGCAAGCCTGCAAGCCCAATGAGCGCGGCACAGGAATAGCCTAGTGCTGCATTGGGGGATTTCGTGGCTGAGATATGTTGCAAGGGTTGCTCAGGAACACCCGTCTTACTTTTTCTGGATTCGTACGAGTGAGTGGGTTGAAGTGAAGTGTTCCTGCAGAGGCCAAGAGTACCAAGATCAACACCAAGGAATTGATTTCGACGTTCCATCTTGTGTTGTGTTGTATTGTGCTTTGCTTTGCTTTGCTGTGTTGTATTATTCCTGACCGCTCAGTAAGGTAAGATACGGGAGGGAAGTCGAGAAGGTCTGTGTTCCAAGGTTGTCTTACTGTACTCTTGCACAACCAAGCAACTCTCGACTTTTCTTAGCAACCGCTGCCCTGAAAAGCTTGTATCGATAGTCCCCCAATAACTCCGTTCCTTCGCTCATCCATCCATCCGCCTTGACAGACAAAATGGATACAGAACAGACTAACTAACTAACTAACTAACCAGCCACTATTTGTAGGACTACTTACTCGAGTCCAACGGTCCACAACATAAGTTCCCGTCCTCCCGTGAATCTCGGGAATCACGACTTTACCTAGCAAATACAGTGTGCAACGATTGTATCTACAGACTCCAAAGCCAGAAAGAACCTCCCCAGCAACATGACGGCGGGAAGAGAAATCCGTCGAGAAAGAAATCAAGCCACCGACACACTATTGCCAAGCCATTGCAAGGATTACAATTCTCTACGATAAGGAACCCTCGCCAGCAAAGAATCGACCATGGGAAAGCAAGACCTTGAGAACTGACAAAAAAGATGGGAAAAGAAAATGGATGGTTCGAAATGCATGCGCAAGGGGTCATCAGATTTAGTTAGCAAGATTGCCTTCTTGAATCCTGCCCTGTTCATACTGCCCTGCTTGCTGCATGTAAGCACCCTCCCACCCATGAAGATCATGCCCTTGCCCGTGGGGGTACAGATAGATACGATACCTAGAGATACCAACATGCCTAATAAAGGGAAAGAACATTCAAACTTCACAGGTCATATTGAAAGCTCAGCTCAGCTCATGTTCGTTGCTGACAAGACTTCAACACATACCAGCCGCCCTCGTCTTAGTTTATCTTGGGAGTGTAAATTTTACCGAATACTTGCATACCTTGGCAGGAGATAGCCACCACAACCTCTCACCCACCTAAACTTTCAGGCTTCCCCTTCCTCACCACCTGCAGTCGAGTGCACCACGCTCCCTTTCCTTCCTCGAACCACGAGCACAGACTAACTGATCTAGATACTCCATCTAGTATCGTAAGCGGTAAAAACCTAGCTAGCTAGCCAATTCGTTCCACAAGCCACATCAAGATGTCTCGGTTAGTGCCGCATTACCGCCAACAAAGCAGAGATCTGTCCAACATTTCGACTTGAATAACAAGCCAGCCACGTCAAGTCAAGTCAAGTGGAACAAGAAAGTAGGTAACATGGCAAGGTCACATCCGGATGTATATCGCCGAATCTTTCTCCCTACTGCGTACTTCAATCATCGAGTGGGTAACCATTCAACTCGTTATCTATAATCCTGTGCATTGCGTTGCAGCCGCTGATATGATGACGTCTTCCGTCCATCCTCATTTACCATACATCGAATTCAACGGCGAGGAAGCGTACCAAGGGAGGGATGGAGGTCTGAGCTATTTGGGGGTGGAGGATTAACGAAAGCATTAATCATTGGCGGTCGGGCATATCCTATCTCACTTCAGACCCCTTGCAATCATGTCCGAAGAACCAGCATTTCTACCTAATACATACACCACCTCCTAACAGACTATAATTGCTATGGTACATGTTTTTTTCTTTGGCGGGAAAATCCACCAGTCGGGTTCATCAGCTACTCGCTGTGACCAGCAAGAACTCCAGATCGCCAGTCGAAAGTGTCGTCGTGGGCAGCGTACAACCACACTCGGTTGCGCAAAGGAAAGTTGAACCGAAGACATAAAGGGCTTGGGAAGACGCAAGGAAAGGAAATGGTACAGGCAACAACTGAAGTAAACGAATTTTCGCGATCCACAAAGATGAAAGCAGTCAAATATGCGACGTGAAGAGCGCAACAGCTCACACGGGAAGGCATATCCAGTTGGAAAGAGTAAAGTGCCCGGATTTTGACCCATCCTTCACCCATAGCGCCAATTTAGAGCGATCATGCAAACACGCAAAGGAAGATCTCTTTCGAAAGGCGCACAAACCAAGCACTGCCAACGCCAGAAAATTCGACCCATGAAATATGATAAGACCCGAAGAGCCCCACCAAGACCTTGTCCTCGGTCTGCATGAAAATTTGTAGATGTCGACAAAGCGAGAAAGTATCGAGATTTGATGCAAGGACCAATAGCTGAAAGGTAGGGAATCAAAACCAAAACGCAAGATCAGTTATCTCCGTAATTGAGGTTTTCGGTGTAGTTCTTCTCCTCGCTTTTGAATCTCGTAGGCTCTTCATCGTGTCTTGCTGCACCAGTGAGTTGCTCAGACATCAATCCCTTCTCCTTGAGATACTTGATGGACTTCAAGATTGTCAGATCATCCTTTGCAGTGTCGTTGAGAATGAGTCGTTGCGCAAGAGTCATCTTTCCACCATTCGCCTCCTTGTCTCTTAATGCTTGATTTCGAACCTCCAGGTCGTGAACGAAGCGACACTTGCCCTTCTTGCCGCATGTACCACCGGTCGAGAAGTACTTGCAGTGTCGTTGAAGTTGAGCTTTTGATTGCTGTGATGTGCGGTAGGGTGCGTGTTGACGTGAAGAAACTGCCTCTGGTTTGGAGTCTTCTGATCCAGAGTCTGATGAGCCATCGGAATCTTCATCGCTCACTTGACCACGAGCATCGTCACCCTCGTCGCCGTTCTCACGCTTGCGCTTCGAGCCGCCCATCATGGACTCTTGAATCTTTCGCTCGGCCTTCTCGAGTTCACGTCGTAGCTTTTCGGCCTTTCTCTGTTGCATTTCGAGTTTTGTCTCGCCCTCCTCCTTCTTCACAGGCTTATCCGGCTTGTTGCGCTGTCTGGCATCACGCTCTTGCTCTCGTCGTTGACGAAGCTCTTCGGCGGCAGCTTCTCTACGAGCTTTCGTAGGGAATTTACTTCTTCGCTCAGCAAGCCATTCTTCCAAATCAGTTGGCAACCTAAAACGTATTAGCAAGAAGAACTAATCTCCCACTACAAACAAATAAACATACTGCGGAGTATCAGGACCAAGCAAAGTGACAAGTCTGGCTTCTTCATCGGCATCATCAACTTCATCTTCGCTGTCTTCATGCTCAACACCATTTGGTGTGAGACCGAGAGTATTTGTGCGACGCTTCTTCTTCTTTTTGCCATTGGCATCTGCACCTGCAGGACGCTGGCGATTTTCTGATGAAGATCTTTGATTGCCTCCGTGATGATTATTGCGGTTATCGCCACGATCACGATCACCACGGCCGCCGCGAGAATGTTGAAAATCACCACGACCACCACCTCTGCCTCTGAAATTTGAATTGCCTCTACCCCGATTAGGGCCAGAGTTGTATGGATTGGGATCAAGCGGCGGACGCTGTGCTCCATGAGAAAAATCTTGAGAGGGATATGGCTGATAGTGCGGCTGAGAGAAAGGAGGGGGTGGACTCTGATGATTTGCAAACTGATGAGGAAAGGGGGGGCCCGCTTGAGCCATATGACCACCGCCTCCTCTCTCATTATCAAAGCCCATTCGGATGGGAGGTCCCATAAGAGGTGCTTCATGACCTCCACGGCCACTTTGAAAGCCACCACGACCGCGGTTATTATTATTGAAAGGGGGTCTTGAATGCTGAGGAGGTCCTTGCCACTGCTGTGGAGGTCCACCATGCTGATTAGGAGGCCCACTGTGACCATAAGGAGGAGCTGGTTGAGGATTCTGGAACTGCTGGGGAGGTTGTTGCGGACCATACTGTGGTGGTTGGGGTTGGTAGGCTTGAGGTGCGTAGTTTGGGTGATAGTTTTGGGGTTGCAAAGGGGCAGGCTGAGGGGCGTGCATGGGCTGTTGTGGGTGTGGTTGATGCTGAGGAGGACCATGATGCTGTTGACCATGTTGATCGTGTTGGTTGTTCTGCCATTGTGGACCACCATAACCACCTCCAGCAGGAGGACCTTGCTGACCTTGCTGAGGACCAGGGGCTTGAGGACCTATGTATGGAGCAGACTGCTGACCATTGGGACCATTATACCCAGCTGGCGGACCTTGAGCTTGAGGAGGGCCTTGGGCTTGTGGGTTATAGCCTCCATTTGGCTGTTGAGGGTTGTAGGGCTGATTGCCATGAAAATCACCTCGACCTCCCTGGATACCACCTCTGCCACCTCGAGGGGGACCACCACCTCTTGGAGGCTGTTGGTATTGAGGCTGCTGCTGTGGGTATCCATACTGCGGTTGCTGCTGCAGATGACCTGATGGAGGAGGGCCTGGAGGAGGAGGAGGAGGAGGGTAGTTGTATTGCTGAGCACCAGCCATCGGAGCGTTGAAGGAAGGATTTGGGCGTGACACGGGTGCTGCTGCAAAGTGAGGTTGCTCAGAACAGTATTTGTAGTTGTAATTATTATTGGCAGTCTTGTAGTGGACGTGCTCTGATGGCAAAGGGCGTTAATTGGAGCTTCGAGGATGATTGCGGTGAAAGATGATGAGAGGAAGTGTTTGTGACGCAAAGACGTTCGAGAGGGAAAAGGGAGCTTACCAGTTGGTCTTGCCATGTTGGCGGAAGCGTGGCTACTGCACGACCCAGGTACTGTAGCGCGGAACCACTTCAACCTTAATTCTCAGGACCTGCACTGATTTTCCCATCCATGTCAGAAACTTCTGTATCCAGAGATTGATATCACTCACAATCCAACCTTTTTGATGCGTTGAAGCAATACACTTCGAAGCCGCAGACGTGGAGTTGTAGTTGTCGCAACTTCAGGACTCGAAAGAGCTTGTGACTGGCTTGAGGTGTCTTTCACCCGCGCAAGCAATTGTGACGAGAGCCTCGTCACGTGATATCAAAGAAGATCAGGTTCTGTTCAGCTTCGATTTCGAAGGTGAATCTTCTTAGATTGGTTAAAATAAGGGGCCAAGAAGCCTAATTAGGTAGACAGATCAATCCTAGGAGCTGTCTATCCTCTTTGCTAGTCGTGGGGATTTCTGGTCTACCTTAGATAACTACTAAGTCCAAACCTCTTCTACGAAAAACATACATTCTTCCGTCGAAGATGTTCATTCTTGTGAGTCAACTGCTATTATGAGCCCTGAAATAATCACCACTGACCTATTTCCAGACCAAAATCGCGGACCTTGTCCAGATTGTCCCAGAAGATTTCAACAAAGATGCTGCCCAAGCTATTGAAGATAATATCAATGCCAAATATGCCAACAAAGTCATCCAAAAGATTGGTCTCTGTATCTGTCTCTATGATCTGTTGTCTTCTTCTGAGGGGTTGATTGGACATGGTACTGGTCTTGTCAACGTCAATGGTATGTTGACTCTGTTCGCCTTAATGCCTCCTCCATACTCAACTCTGGCATACAATCTGGATTCTGAGCGCTGTTTCATCTCGCTATTTGGTCTTTTGTCATTTGCTACACTTTCTTTGGTTCTGCTTTTTCTAACCTCATTTCCTCCCATCTTACTTTTTCAATTTGTTGCATCAGCTCTCTGCCAACTTCGCCTCTGATATACAAATCATAGAACCAAGAGCCAGCTAACAAAATCAAAGTCGAATTCCGGCTCATAGTCTTCCGCCCTTTCAAACACGAGGTAATAATCGGTCGCATCAGCAGCGCAAACACTGAGGGTATCCGAGGTACTTACACCCAATCTATCTCACTTCAACTCTTATTCCCATCGTCTGAACCAAAAGCTAATTCTTTCCGTGCAGTTCGTCTTCCCTTCTTTGAAGAAATATTTGTCCCAAGACATGCTCTCCCAGAAGGATCCGATTTGTAGGTCCTATATTCTCAATATCCTCTCTAACTAACCTTCCACTCTGTTGCCCTGATTAACAATCCTCACATCTGGGAATATATATCTAACGACCCCCAAGCAGCGCAGATCAAATCTACGAATGGAAGACCGAAGATAATGTCCTCTTCTTCGACACCCACGAGACAGTACGCCTCCGAATCGAGGACGAGGTTTGGAAAGATCAGAGTCCCGTTGGCCCTAGAGGTATATCTCAAACCAGTTTCCCTCTCCTACCGCTTCTCTCCCCAATCAGACTAAGCCAAACAAATACTAACACTCGCCTCCAGAAAAAGACGAGCCTGCCAGCAGCCTTACAATTCCAGTCGGCAGCGGCAAGAAGAAGAACAGCCCCTACTCACTGATCGGCAGTATGGACGATGCGGGTTTTGGACCAATCTTATGGTGGGATGGCGAAGCTGAGGAAGAAGTAGAAGAAGCTGCTGCTGAGTAGCATGACACTTGAGCCTGCCTGTATGTAAAAACCTCACAAAATCAAAGTAAACGATAAACAAGCCAGGCCTAGGTTGTGATATTGAGCGGGCGTGGCGTTCAAGGGAGAGAAGGGATGTTCAGCGTTTGCATATATATTTCGCTTTCGCATCACAAGAAATGAAAGTCAAAACGCAGTTCTTTCTCAGACAATTGTATCCTGATGGATTATTTCATTGCCAGGCACACAAAAGCAAGGCAAGCTAGATACTATCCCGAATATCTCGACATGCCACCCCAATCTATTCCCCATTCAAGTGCCAAGACTGCCAGGTATTTTGGACAACATCTCAACGCTCCCTTCCTTCCCCTGCCTTCCTTCCCCTCCCAACTACGCACAAACTACGAGGTCCCATTAAAACTTCACCTAGCCCCATATTAGACCCTACACGGTATCAAGGAGGGTAACTCGAGTCATTCTTTATGCTACTTTCTAAGACCTGAAATCGGTATAGTCGCCAATTCCTACACAGAATGAAATATGTCTTACCGTTCCGCAACATCAAAACATCACCATCATTCTCCTCTCACAAAGTTGAAATTTTTAAAATGAATCCAGACATTGGAATTCCAAAATCCGAAGTTATTCCCACACAAGCCAGTTACTTACTCACACCTCTAAAACAAGCGGAAGCTACCAAGATCAAGCAACAAGGAACCCAATCCTTTCCACCCGAAGGCTTGCATGCCCCAAATCCCATGCTAATCCAAAGACACCAATCATCAGCCGCACCCAACCCAAGAAACGGGAAGCCAAAAATCCCCATCAAATTACAGTCCCGCGAACCCCTGTTGTGGCTTTCCTCTCCCAGCCAAGTCATTGGATGTGGTATTTTCAGCTACCTCGCTTAAGAACAACACATCCCTCCCGCTCACCTCTCTCCCACCAACTTTCAAGCTTGATTTGACTTGCAGTTCCCTACCTAGCTTCCACATGGCAGGGAAAGACATTTGTATATGAGGGAGGGGGATGTAAAAATAAACATGGGTAATAATCATTCTTCGATTCCCCCGAGTTTAGTTTCATCTCTCTTATGTCCCTTTCTTTCTGTCTTTCTCGCTTCTCTCTTTGTCCCTTTCTCTCTCTTCCCCTCCTCTTCTATTCTTCAATACACTGTGTTTTGAGTTAACACAAGGGGGGAATATGGCTTCCCCTCCCCCACCCCATTCCGGGCTCGAAGTAGCACCAGATACAAAATCATATTTATACCCAAATCCAAACCCGGATCCAACACTCTCACCACAACCCACTTCTCCCCATCCACCACCACCAGCACCTTATCCATACCCATATCCATATCCCTACCCACCTCCAACATCTCCCTCCCAAGAAAAAACAATATGCGGCGTCCGCCGCCCAACATTCTGGCTCTCTCTCATCTTGATATTCGTCATAATAGCCAGTGGGATAGGAGGTGGACTCGGGGGAACTTTAGCCGTTCGGGACATCAAGAGGAAATGGTACGTGAATAGTTAACTTAACTTGCCTATATGCATACCGTCGATGACATAATAAAATCATACAAAATTTAGAAGAAAGAGGTAGAAACACTTAACTTAACTGACCACCCAAATAGTTCAAACGCAGGATTCAACCTCGACACCGGCTCCAACTCCAACCCAAACTCAGACTCCAACTCCAACGGCAACACCATAACCCGCACACGGACCCTGACAACAACCACAACCGAATTCTCCTCCTCCCCAACCTCAACCACCTCCTCCACAACAGACATAACAGTCCCGACATCCGGCTACCTCTCCCTCTCCTGCCCCTCCCTCACCGGAAAAACCATCACCGCATTCTCCTCCACCTTCCTCGTAACCTGCGGACAAGACTCCGCAGGGCCAGACATAATCGCCATCGTAGCGTACAGCCTGCTGGACTGCGCGCGGGCGTGCGCCGCGTACAATACGAATCTGGGGAGTAGGGGGTGTGTGGCGGCGACGTTTAATTCGTATCTCGCGTATGTGGATGCGCATCAGGGGACGTGTTGGTTGAAGAATAGGACGAACACGCCTCTGGTGGATAGCTTGGAGGGGGTTAGTCCGAATAGCTATGCGCAGGTTGTTTTGCAGTAGTGGAGAAGAAGGAGAGGGGGGGGGAAGGGAGGGCGTTGTTGGAAGTTCGAATTTGAATGAGTTTTGTGAGTTTCGTTGCTGGGGTGTTGTATATATGTATCGTTGTGTTGTCAGGAGATTGTAGCAGTCTTTTAGAGGAGATGAGACGGCTGTCATAATGCACCAGATAAGCCAGATCGCCATATCAAATAACGAGTACTTACCTTACTTTTTAGTATTTATAAAATACGAAATCTCCCATTCCCTCCCTTCTCAAACTCCCTCAAAACATCATACACCGACAAGTCCTTACAGGAACAATTCCCCACAAGCAGTCCTTTTTCACTTTATCATTATTGATTTCAAACCTCCCAGCTCGCGTAACTAAAATCAACCACCGACAAATCGACAGAGCGGCATTAGGGTTCCTTCGCCTTTTGCTACCATGTTCAGTCTCTCATATAAATAGACCAACCTACATTTACGGGCACAACCAAATCAGCAAAAGGAGAGGAGAGGTAAATGATTGGAAATAAGAAAAGGCGAAAGATTCTCTATTTTTATGACTACCTAGTAGTCAAAAGGTACTTAGAAACCACCCGCTCGAATTATAAATGATATCCCAATCTAGGAATCTCAGTTTTTCAAATTCCAAAGCAAGGAAATCCAGACAAAAGTCTATCTCATCGAAAGACCTCATTAACTCCATATCTCAATCCAACGCCAGATAACTCCAAGAGCAATGCAATGTCCAATTCATATATCTCGTAAGATAGATGCAAGCTTAAGCAGAGTGGCCATTAACGCCATTGATGCCCTTAAGGCCATTCGAGATCTTTGGCCAGACAACAGCCCTCTCCAAAGCTTGCAGGACGTCTTGCTTGAGATCCTCGGCATCCTCGATACCGCAGCTGATTCGGACGAGGTCGTCATAGACTCCAACTGCTTCACGCTGCTCCTTGGGGATTCCGGCATGGGTCATGCTACTGGGGACCTCGACTAAACTCTCGATGCCACCTAGTGACTCTGCGAGTGTGAAGATGTTTGTGGTTTGGCAGAATCGCTCGGCTGCTGCATGGCCGCCCTTGATTCTAAAGGAGAGCATACCACCACCCATACCGTTTCGGTGTTGCTTGATAGCGATGGCTCGGTGGGGGTGGGAGTTCAGACCGGGGTAGTTGACTGCAATGACGTTTGGTGATGCTTCAAGAGCCTTTGCGACAGCAGTAGCGTTGACAGTTGCCTCTCTTGCTCTCAAATGAAGAGTCTTCAACCCACGGTGTGCCAGCCAACTGTCGAATGCCGAAGGAATGGCTCCGACGGCATTTTGCAAGAATCCCAATCTCTCCTTCATTGCGTCAGAATTGAAAGCCGCAACACCCATAACCACATCAGAGTGTCCATTGATGTATTTGGTGACCGAGTGAACGACGATATCAGCTCCATGATCCAGAGGATTCTGAACATATGGGCTCATGAAAGTATTGTCCACCACAACCATCACACCACGCTCATGTGCCTGAGTAGCGACAGCCCGGATATCCACCAGACGCAGGGTAGGGTTGGAAGGCGACTCGATCCACACCAGTTTTGTCTCGGGGGTGATATGTTCTCTAATATCGACCTCGATTTCCGGGGTGAAAGTGACCTTGACACCGTGTGCCTTTGCGACTTGTGTGAAGTATCTGTGTGTGCCACCATAAACATCGCTCACACTGATGACGTGACTCCCAGCTGCCAGACTCTGCAAGATTATAGCAGTAGCCGCAGAGCCCGAGGAGAAAGCCAATGCATATTTGGCGTGCTCTAGAGCTGCGACGGCTTCTTCGAAGTTATCGCGGTTGGGGTTGGACGAGCGGCTGTATTCGTATTTTCCTACTGGCTTGCCAACAGCTGTTTGGGCGAAGGTGGTAGAGAGGGAAATGGGTTCGATGACAGCGCCGGTAACGGGATCATGACGGGATCCAGCGTGTACAGCAAGAGTGCCGAAGCCCTGAACTGGAGAGGGAGCTCGTGGAGGGGTGTCAATTGGGCGGTCAGCCATTGCGCTGATGTGGTGAGTTGTTTGACGCGGGGTTATGGAGGGGTGACCGGTCGACTCGAAGGGAGGTTGTGCAGTCGATGAATGACGCAGAGAAGGATTGTTAGTATTTAGAAGTGTTCATAGAAAGACTGAAACGAACGCAGGCAAAGGCGAGGGGCGACGAGACTTTTATAATGCTGTGACGAAAGAATAGGTAGGTAGGTTGTGGTGGGGAGTTCTTTGAAGGATCGAGAAGTGATTGATAATGGATAGCACCATGTGCGCTTAAGACCGGACTACGGTATGGAAAGAAAGGGCGTGGCACGCAATCGTGACAGCAGCAGCGTAATTAGTAAGACGACATTTGAAGGAATTGAATGGAGGATCGGGGCTTGAGATTCGGCTATCAGCATTTGCATTCTTTTTTTAATTTTTAATTTTTAATTGAAATACAGTGCTCTTTCTTGTATCTGCATAGTACAAGGTGTGTGTGCCCACCATCAATTAAATAAAGTATTTTTCTTTTGTCGATTCCATCACAGGCGGGGCAACGGCGGGCTTTAGTGGCCACTCACATTTCGCGAGCCAGGAGCATCCACCTCACATCCACCTCACAAGGCTCACTTCCACATCTACATCCACCTGCCATGAGCTGGCATCGACGTTCCACCCAACTCCGACTCCGAGTCAACTCCACCACGGTCCTGTACCTGCCTGAGCCGTGCCACATCGTCACTGCTTCTAGGCCCCCTTGAGTCCCTTCTCTTGTCTCTTCCCCCCGTCGCACAGAATAACATACGACCAAACCGAGCTCGGCTACATCTGATCCTATTGGTTGATGCATTTGGGTTTGCATCTGCGCCTGCACGAGCCTCCCGGCTTGCTGTTGATCCCGGAACCGACGTCAACTAGAGACCTCAAGCAGAACAACAGCCTCCAGATGAGGACGAGGCAGTGTCATCCACTCAGTGTTTATCGAGCTGCGCTGAGCTGAGTTTGTCGCGCCCCTTGATGCCTACGTACCTGCGCATCCACGACATCACGATGCATGGGAATGCCAATACCCTTACAAATACCCCGCCATATCCAATCCCTTGATCCATCCCGTCCCCAAGGCCAGGGAGAGACAAAGCTCCAGCACGCGAAATGCCCCCTCGACGATCTCACAAAAAGTCCAAGGCAGGCTGCCAAAGGTCAGTCAGACACCTCTATTTCCTTCATGGACAGCTGGGCATTTTCCTCAATACCTATATCTCTTGAGTTGTCTATTCCAACGTCCATGGGTTTGGGAGCGGAGCTGTAGGTGCTGACTTTGTTTCATAGATGCAAGAATAGGAAAATAAAGGTTAGCAGGACTACCCGCCATTCCTCCGTTCCCCAGCTTCGTCCGGTCTAATGCGGTAGCAGTGCGACGAAGTCCACCCGACCTGTGGTAACTGCCTTAAACATGGAGTTTCCTGCGATTTCGAGTCTCCAGAGACACCCGCGTCCTCCAGCACACCCTCCTTCGCTACTCCAAGTCCTGTCGTGGGCTCGGCTTCATCAGTTTCCACCCCGCGATCCAGCACTACGGTGATGCCGTTGTACCAGACTCCAACCGCTCTGATCAGGGCACACCCTAATCCCGCCGTTTCTCGATCGCTGGAGTTCAAGCTCTTGCACCACTACACGGCCCTCACCTCGCAGACATTCTCGGATACAAACGAACAAAATCGTGTCTGGCAGGTTGATATACCAACGATAGCTTATGATGCCCAATATCTGATGGATGCTATTTTGGCGGTTTCGGCTCTACACCTGCGATCGATACATCCCGAGGACCACAGTTTGATTCGAGCTTCGCATGGATACATGGCTTCTTCAATCGCCCAATACTCAAACCTCTTGAACCAGGGTCTATCAGAAATGAATGCGGAGGCTTTGTTTTCAACGGCTGCTCTGATAGCTTTTCAGGCATCTGCATCCAGACGCTTCGATGACGACGCAAATGGAACTTATACCCTACCATTAGCTTGGTTCCATTCATTTCAGGGGGTCAAGACCATCGTCTTAGCAAGTTGGCAATGGCTGAGATCAAGTAATCGCGTATACCCAATCATCAACAGTCAGCCAGCACTTTTCCTCGATCCAGATCCAGAGCGCAAACTCTTCTTTGCTCCACTCTTGGAAGGACTAGAAGAAGAACTGTCACGGCTACCTGCCCTCTCTCAAGCAGAGACAAAACAAGCTTACGTGCATGCCGTTTCCTTTCTGAACTGGTCCCATCAGAAGCCGCTACGGAACCGCATTCTCGGCTTCGCAGCAACTGTATCTCGGCGCTTTGTAGACTTGATCGGACAGCAGGATCCACGAGCTCTGGTGATCACTGCATGTTTCTTTGCCCTGACGAAAGTGGTAGATGATGTCTGGTGGCTGGAGGGGATCGCTAAACGAGAGGTGGAAGGAATATTCAGCATGTTACCAGAGGCATGGTGGCCGAAGATGGAGTGGGCATTGCGGGTTGTTAATCACGAGGGCCCAATGAGCGAGGAGGTTTGGGGAATTTCTCTGCGCTCTCTGTTGGAGAACGAGGCTGTGAAGCGAGAGGACGAGTTTGAAGCCAATCTCATGCACCATATTGAAATGATGGCTTCAATGGTCAATGGGTGTGTGGTCGAGCCACTGGATTGAAGGAGGAATTTACAATCGGGGATGGCAACAAATTGGACGACAGAGCGCCAAATTTACGACAGAAATGGCTTGAAATTGCCGGAGAAACTTGGAAGAACATTATCCCCAGCGAAAAGCACCAGCCACGAGACCTGGTCTGCTTGTGAAAAGCAAGAAAGATTTACTGGGATAGCATCTTGAAGCCTATTAGAAAGAAGGAAAAGGGATATAGACAAGTCTGGGACTGATGATATTTGCCATTGTGTAGTATAGTTCTATGAGCTTGTATTGATAGTTGCCACAAAATATTTCTACTGAACTAGAACAATATTCTCAATCCATTTTCCACTCCCCCAATTACAGCCTTGGCACGCCAGACCATGTGACAACGCGTCAACGACAAACCTCGCGTTAAGGCAGCCATTGTCCCCAACATCACACAACACGATCAATGGCTTCAACCACATGCCTCCACCCCGAATGAATTCCTAGGACTCGCAAACCATGTTCCGCAATCCACGAGAGAACATCGCCATTGACCCCACAACATCAACCCCGCTCAAGCCCTCGACAGGTCGTCCTCCAACGCCACCCAACACCACTCGAACCCCTCTCCAACCCACAACAGCAGCAGCGACAATGTCCCATCGCAGTTCCACCAAACCCCTTACTCCCCGCCCGTCATCCAAATCCAACACTCCAGGTCTAGGCTTAGGTCTAGGCAAACAGAGCACGAGCACAAGCGCAAAGAAACCCTTCTCCGTGAAACCAGCCAGGAAACCGAACGCCAGTATCCTCAATTTCTTCAAGAAGGTCGATGGGCCGGTGCAAGATGACTCGATCTTTCTATCTCATGGGAGTAAGATCGCCAACTTTAATAACTTGGCGAGGGATTTGAGTGCCGGGATGCACGGGGACGAGGAGGAGTTGGATCTATATAGGGATGGGGAGGAGAGATTCAACGAATCTGGGAAGTCGGTCAAGAAGAGGAAGGTTTCGGGGGGGAGTACGCCGAGTGCGATGGGTAATGATGGGGATTTGGTGGATAAATCTGGAGAGAGTGGAATGGGAGGGGTAGTGAAGAATGGGTGCACGCCTCCTCCGCCAGAACTTGCTGACAAGCCGAAACCAAAACCGAAGAGACGGACTGGACCATTCTTGTCGGACTCGGATACGGATGAAGACGATGATGTAAATGAGGCAATTCAATGGAATGCAGTGGAGGCAGAGAAGAAGGAACTGGATACTTTAGTATCGCATCAACCCAAGAGTATGAACGGAATCGTGGAGACGAGTCCTATCGGCCAAGATCAGATTCACGAGAACAAGCCTGTGGTTCCATCTGTTGAATCTGTGGCCCCGGTCAAGAAATCTACTTCCAAAGGGCGCAAGAAGATAGATGTTGCGGATGCGCAGGCCAAATGGGAGGCGATGCAACCAAATACTCCACCATCCGACTACCCAGAGGAGAGCGAAGGATCAGCTTATGGTGGCAGCAAAAAGTCAAAGAAAAAGAAGAAGAAAAAATCTCCTGTGCCTACTGCCAAGAAAGAGGCTAAGAGCGAGGGATCTAAGAAGGCAAGGGCAACACCCGCCGCGCCTCCTTTGAAGAAGGAAAATACCAGTGGTGATGAGTGGGAGAAGTTCGAGGACTTTGAGGAGTTTCCTGGTGAGGATGATGAATTTGGAAATGGAGAGGAAGCTGTTGAGAGGAGATGGATGGAGGAACAGGCTAGATTGGAGGCAGCGGAGCAAGACGGAGATGATAAATCTTTCAACGGATTTGACGACGAGATAGTTTCAGAACCACTGGAAGAAGGAATGACTGCTAGCTGTCCGATTTGCGAGGCAAGTCTAACTGGTATAAGCCCAGATGACGCTACGAAACATGTCAATGGATGTTTGGACGGCAACCCGATTCCTCTACCGGATCGAACCCCGATTCCGGAGAAGGAAGAGCTACAGGAGTCCAAATTCTTCACGACAGGAGCCAGTCGTTTCGCTCGGAAAGCGGCTGTGCCCAGACCAGGCCAAGCGAACCCGTTCGAAGTAGACGGCTCAATAGCCACGACATCATCATCCGCATTCTCGAAGCTCATGTCAGGACATGCCGAAGATGCTGCTTGGGCGAACGCTGCTGCGTCGGAGCAGAAGTCAAGAGGAAAGCCGGCATATCAACGAACATGCCCATTCTACAAGATCATGCCAGGTTTCTTCATCTGTGTTGATGCATTCAGATATGGTGCTGTTCAAGGTTGCAACGCCTACTTTCTAAGTCATTTCCACAGCGATCACTACATTGGACTTACATCCACTTGGAGTCACGGTCCAATCTATTGTAGTAAAGTCACAGCAAATCTGGTAAAGCAGCAACTACGAGTCGATCCAAAATATGTCATATCTCTTGATTTTGAAGAGCGTTTCGAAATCCCCGGAACTCAAGGTGTGGCCATAACCATGATTCCCGCCAACCACTGCCCAGGTAGCTCTCTCTTCCTATTCGAAAAAGTCATTGGCAAAGGAGCAAACCCAAAGGTTCAACGTATCCTTCACTGCGGCGACTTCCGTGCCTGCCCAGCACACCTCGCTCATCCTCTCCTCATGCCCGACGTCGTAGATTCCATAACCGGCAAAACGAAACAACAGAAGATCGACGTCTGCTATCTCGACACCACCTACCTCAACCCAAAATACTCCTTTCCCTCTCAGGAAGAAGTAATCAAGGCCTGCGCCGATATGTGCGTCTCCCTGAAAAAGGACCGTGCCGAGGAGACCGACGCCTGGGAAGTCGTGAAGCGCGAGCGCGCCGGAACAGGAATGACGAAATTCGTACAGAATGCCACCATCAAGTCTGAAGACGACAGCATCGCCATGTCTCTCACCTCAACCTCCAGCAGCGCCAAACCCCGCGGTAGACTCCTCGTCGTGTGCGGCACCTACAGTATAGGCAAAGAGCGCATCTGCATGGGCATAGCTCGCGCTCTTGACTGCAAGATCTGGGCACCCCCGGGCAAGATGAAGATCTGCGCCGCGCTAGAAGACGAAGAACTATCGTCACGTTTGACGAGTGATCCGAGAGAGGCGCAAATCCACATGCAGATGTTGATGGAGATTCGGCCGGAGACGCTGCAGGACTATCTGAGTGGGTATAAACCGCACTTCAGTCGTATAGTAGGCTTTCGACCTAGCGGGTGGAATTATCGTCCTCCAAACTCTCGGTAAGTTTCCTCCAATGATGATACTCATATTATCATACTTGTATACCTTCAAACATGAACTGGAACTGGAACCATGGCTAACAACACCGTTCCTCACAGATTCACAGCCTCCCCCACTATCCCAACAATCCTCCACTCGCCTTCATGGCGCTCCTCCTTCTCTATGGCGGAACTCACGCCCCAGCGCGGCAGCACGCGTGAAGCCTCCTGTTTCGGCGTCCCGTACTCTGAACACAGCAGTTTCCGCGAGCTGACTATGTTTGTGTGCGCCTTGCGGATCGAGAAGGTCGTCCCTACGGTTAATGTTGGAAGTGCCCCTGGAAGAGCCAAGATGAAGGCTTGGATTGAGAGGTGGATGGCTGAGAGGAGGAAGAATGGCGTTATTAGGATTGGGGAGGGTGGCGAGGGGAAAGGGGAGGTTAGGTGGTAAGATCTGGATCTGGATAGGAAATGTTGGTGAATAGAGAGCTCTTTTGTTGATGGACATCTGGGCTTTGTGTAGAAATGAGCTACCTCCTAGTGAAGTAGTGAAGTATGAATGGAGATTGCTATAGTATACATTTTACATGCGCCAAAAAAAATTAACCCCAGGACTACATGGATGCCAATTTCACGAGTGTGGGCTGGGAGGAAGACTGTGAGGGTTTGGCTGCTGAACAGAAGGCTCGACAATCTCGTTCAGCTCGGAATAAAGGAATTGGGTATGGCTTCAAACAGTGCTACTCAATTCGACTCAGATTCGAGTCAAGAAAATCCAAAACACCTTCCCAATTAGGTGACCGACTATGTCAAAGAGTCCCTGGAGTGCCAGATAGGTACGTACCCAAAACGTAAGACGGTAACCGAATTACTCCATCGTGGAGATCGCTTACTTTCCAACATTCTAGAAGCAAGACAAGACCCCATTGGACGTCCAATACGGCTCTAAACACTGCACGTCTTAGGCACCGGTGGCTGATTTGTTGATTTGCAACTCGCACCCACCATCCCTTGTTAGTTTGACGTGTCGTTGTTGGATGTTGGAAAGATTTGCTTAGGCTGCAGAATTAACCCGTCGCTTACGATCAGACCGCCTCCTATTTCCTTAGGCGAGGCCTAAACGAGACACGCCGTACAGAGCCACACACCACACCAAAATTGCTGACAGGTGCCGAGTTCCCGCATGAAAGTTTCGAGCTTAATTGGACTGTGACTCAAATTCCTTACTTAGCCAGTCTCATACACTCAATCAATCATACATACAATTTCTCTTCTCTCTCAAGTCTCTTCACTTCCCCAGCACTTGGTGATATTTGTTGGTATCTCCATCAATGCAGCGAAAACAATCAGAATAGGAAGGATACGGACTCACTCAGCCCCCTTGACCCAGCTGTGAAATGTTATGATTCTTTAATCCCTGGGTTGTATTTTCCAACCGTGTGATTCCGCAACGAGATATCTTTCTCTTCCACCAACATAAAACAAGCTTCTTGAATAAGGTGGCTGTGTTCGTTGGGTCACATTTAGTGGGCGTCCACTACTAAATTATGACAAGCAAAAATCGAGCGAGCGAGCGGCTGCAAATTAGACGAAACGACTGTTCTAACGACATTGACCGAGTTGACTCAACCGGAGATGTGAGTAACAACTATGTCAGATAGTGTCTGTTCTCTCCCATTAGCTGAGGCAGCGATTTTCATCGCAGTGGCTCTATGGTGGTCCTTTTGTTCTGGTGTGTTTTGGTATGCGTATATCGATTCAAAATTTGCAGTTTCGTAATTTAGGAGCCTGAAAAGCGGGGTGCCCCATTCGTCATCCGGTGACGATGCGACGAATCGGGGCATTTTCTGACATGTTTTATGCGGGAGAAATTATGGCGTGGTTTGGGCGCCTCTACCTATCTACTGTACTGTAGCAGACGCGGATGTAGGGAGGGGATGGATATGTTGGGTTTTTTGGGTCATGTATACCCTTGAATGTTGATCTGCTTCTGGATGCGTGGCTTGCTTCGCCTACTTTCCAAGGCAGCTAAGTCTGGTACGCACTGGATTGCGTTGTTTGTTTTCGACTTCTTCATCTCATTTCTTTTCTTACCAAGGAGATTGTGAAGAAAGGTATATAAGTCTCCCAAGAACTCTCCGTCTTGGAGATATTTTTTTCAGCAAAGAAAAGCATTCAAACACATCAGATACCAATCATTCCTCACTTGATCATTCCTCACTTGATCATTCCTCACTTGATCATTCCTCACTTGATCATCAACACTCCTCAACATAAGCCTTTCAAACAATAAGAACATCCTCCTCACGACACTCAAGATGTCCAACCAATCCACCACCCAAAGCTCACAAGCAAACTTCACCTCTTCCTCTTCCACCTCCTCCCAAAAACCAACCTACGAACCCTCAATCCAATCCACAACCTCCTCCTTCCAATCCTACAAACCCCTCCTCGACACTGAATCACCCTCATCATCATCACCATCATCGAAGAACTCCAAGGCCTGGAAGAAGACGAAGAAATTCCTCTCTTCCCTCGGAGAGCCACCGACTGCTGAGTACGATCGTCAGCAGGACGCAAAGAAGGGCATCAAGACGAACGGGAGGGAGGCTTTTGGCGCTGTCAATTATGGTCCGTATCGCACGAGTACGTTTGGAGGGGAGAGGGCGCTGGGGAGGATATGAATTGGGTTGGGATATTCTGATTTGATGTGATGTGATGTGATTGAATCTAAGCGTGTGAAGCGATTTGGCTTGGTGTCTGTACACGGCGTTTGGGCGATGGGTTTGAAATTGAAGTTGACATATCGTGGATGGATTTGGTGATGTTTGGAGGGTTCCTTGTTTCATTCCGTAGGGATTTTGTTGGAATTAGTGATCTGTGTTGTCGGATTTAGCTGTTTTTAAGAAAGAATTCCGTTTCTCTCTGCCTACCAGAAGTCAAATACTCTGCTTGAAAAGCCACCTCCGTGAATCTGCCTCCACGCAAGTCACTGAAATTTGTCCAACCTAGTAGCAGTAACCCAATAAAACTCATCTTCCTTGTGATCAAAAGTATCCGATTCAAATTTTGATTTCCTGGAAGATTGGTTTTTTTTTTTTTTTTTTGGATTTTGAAGTGTCTGCTACCTGAGCAGGATATGTGAAACTTGAGAGGTGATTGTGCCAGACTTTGCTCCATGAACGTATAGAAGTTCTCTACAAACTGCTTCACGACGATCAATCGATTGAGCAATAGCAGGAGTAAGAGACACCGCACTTTCCCAGCACTTGTTTAATCCTCGCGGTTCACAAGTCTTTTCGAAATATAACGGAGGAGAAGAAGTGTGCTTAGAACAACTCTAAAGCACCCCCGCAGGAATAATACACCACGCCACTAGGAAAATTAAACAAGCGATAGTATGAACAGAGCGTAAAATGAATATGCAGTTGCGATATCAGGTCGGTCGTCTCTCACTCAGTATGGTGCTTCTCTGGCATCGTAATCCAGCTCCCTCGTTCGACAGGCGGCTAAAGTCAACAGAGATGCATCCAACCACGGCGATATTGGCGAATGACATGCAGGTCCGCGATACCCCACTCTCGACATCGCATATTGGAGTCCTCTTTCAAATCCACATATAATTGTTTACCATGCCGGAGAGAAAGATTAATGCAACATCCATTGAACCCTTTCATCATGGAGAAGCTGAAACCCAAACATTCCCACTCCGAGATCCATCCACTCAAAGAAGATAGTTCACCAAGCGATCAAGCATCCCCAACTCACCACCGCAACCCATACAAAGGCAACGGCACATTCTCAGACCCATATGTAGTAGAATTCCTCGCCCACGACCCCTACAAACCCCATGACCTTCTCTACCGCCAAGAAATTGCTCATAACATCCATTGGCACTCTCTCAGTCTTCGCCATCACACTCACCTCTTCAGCCTACTCCGGTTCCGCACTCAAAATAATAACCGAGTTCTCCACTAGCGACGAAATATTCACACTCGGAATCTCTCTCTTCGTCCTAGGCTTCGCACTCGGTCCTGCATTATGGGCGCCTCTATCCGAACTCTACGGCCGACGGATTCTCTTCGTCACCACACACGGTTTTATCGTTTGTTTTGTCGCTGCTGCCGCGGGATGTAGTTCAATGGGGCAGTTACTTGTATTTAGATTCCTGGCGGGTGTGTTTGGAGCGTCGCCTTTGACGAATTCGGGGGGTTTGATAGCGGATCTTTTCCCTTCGTCGCAGCGTGGAGTGGTTCCTGAAACGTATGGACCTGTCCTGCTTCGCAACACTGCCAGAAGACTCTCTCTTGAAACTGGAAAGGTGCATACCAGCGTCCTCGAATTGAACGCCGACGGTGTGGATGCTTCGAAGATCTTTAGGAAGACGCTTAAGCGGCCTTGGGTTTTGCTTTTCCTGGAGCCGATTGTCTTGATTGCCTCGATTTACTTGTCGATTGTGTATGGCACGATCTATATGTTCATGGGCGCTTTCCCCATAGTTTATCAGCAAGAACGAGGTTAGAATGAAGGAATCGGCGGCCTTGCATTTCTCGGGCTGACTGTGGGCATGCTCATTGGTTTGGCGTATACCATTCTGGACAATAGACGCTACACGAAGCTAGGGGAAACCGCAACGCCAGAATCCCGACTCCCACCAGGGATGCTCGGAGCAATTGGACTGCCCGTTGGTATGTTTGCGTTTGCCTGGACGAATTTCCCAGACGTCCACTGGTCTGTGAGTATCATCCTCTCGGCACCGTTCGGATTCGGCGCAGTTCTGATTTTCATGTCCTGTCTCAATTACCTGCTGGACGCGTACACCATCTACGCGGCGTCAGTCCTCGCTGTTAGTGCTATGTTACGATCTCTGTTTGGGGCGGCATTCCCTATGTTCACAGCTCAGATGTATGCCAATCTTGGAATCCATTGGGCTTCCTCTGTGCCGGCCTCTCTGACTGTGGCTGGCTTGCCCTTTCCTTTTGTGATGTATAAGTATGGTGAGAGATTGAGAATGAAATGCAAATATGCTCAGGAAGCTGCTGTAATGATCGCTCGCATGCAGACGGAAGCTCCTGGTACAGCCACCGCCAAGGATGAAATTTCTGTATAAAAGTTCAATCAAAGATCGCGAACGTCGTCCTAGACATACTTCCTGCTAAATTGGCATCTGCATTCCGTGCCAACTTCGATACGGAAGCGCTCGGCCCTATCATACGCTAGGAAACAACAACGAGAAGTCCCAGATGGGCTCCATAGCATTGAAGCCGTCCTCACTCATCATCAGATCTAACCCTTCAAACAAGTTTGGAGGAGGCTCTAGGATGACTGAGCTGTTCGATGCCGAGGGAGAAACAACAGTTTGGTCCTGTCTGTCAGAGACCTTGGCGTTTTCTAATGCAGAGCGCAACGACTCGGCTCTTTTCAAAATGAAACATCCTTGGGCATGGACCATACGGCTGTAGTCAAACCCTACTTGTAGATCTGCCATGAGCTGTGCAGTTTCGATGACGTTGTCCAAGATATCGAAGATGTTGGGTATGATGGAAGCGTATGTCTGACAGACGGAGAGGATGAAGAGGCAGCAAAACGAATTCGACACGCATGCGGTATCGTCCACGTACCGCAGCTTGTCTTTCTGAATTGGGCTGCGACTTAGGGGCCACTCGAGGACGTGGTTTGCACATACAACACACCTTCTGATTTGGTCTTTTTGCAGAGTAGTGAGATTCTGTGAGGAATTTCGGAGAAACTTGATGGCGTAGCTTGTGATGCAGAATCGAGTGAAACGAGAGAAATAGTCAAGCAAAATTCCTTGCTCTGATTCTTGAATGTATTCAGACCATTTTTCGGACCAAGCGTCGATTTCTCTGTCGGTGTCTCTTAAGACTCCTTCTACCGAGTTCTCGTCAACGACCTCGGATGGAT
The DNA here is from genome assembly GCA_017366145.1 of Cadophora sp. M221. NCBI lineage: Eukaryota > Fungi > Ascomycota > Leotiomycetes > Helotiales > Ploettnerulaceae > Cadophora > Cadophora sp. M221. Next base: position 25,274 of record JAFJYG010000219.1, on the reverse strand, counting down.
CGGGGAGAGCCCACCACTCTCCGAGGAGTGGATGTTGTGCGCTTGCCTGTTGGGAAATTGTGAGAACGCGCAGTTCAGAACTGACGACAAGAGATAGACTTACTCTCTCCCAGATCAAATTAAGCTCGATCCGACCAAACAAATTGCAATTACCTGATGACATCTGCCCTCCAATTTCTTTCATCAGCAACGGTGCCGCGCGTATGGAAGAGTCTATGTGAATCGTCGGAGGCGTGCCAGTAACGATCGAAGTGCTATCAAGAGCGTCAGCAAGCTGACCAGCACTAATCAAAAGTCTCATACAAATGTGAAGTAGCAAACATGAATAACCAGTAGAGATATTTTTGATATGCTCTAGTCTCCACGGCACCTTCTAGATTCGACCGTATTTCCGATCGTAGATCTTGAACAGAGCGATGAAGTCCTAGCCGAGTACCGTACATTTCGATGACGGGTTTGAGGTGCCAGAACTGGACCTCAGAGCTTGCTGAGGGGGTTGATGACCGGGAGGGCGGGGTTAGATTGGAATAGAGGAAGAGTATGAAGAGACATTTCAGAGTTGAGAGTTCGTCCGCGTGAGGACCCCCTGATTTCATTGACAGTACACCCCTAGGTACTTTGATAACCTCAGGAAGGAGGCGGTCTCTCGTCTCCTGACCACCTGGTAGATACCTTGCAGTGACAAAACATATACAGTAAACAAGCTGCAAATCATTTTCAATCAGGTAGTCGGTGTCTTCGAAGTCCTTCAAACGGAAAATACAAATAAACGGGAGATGACGCTGGTTGAACCTGGAGATTTCTCATCAGTGTGCGCTATCACGGATGTAGCTTCTCTCTTACAGTTGTATCATTTCTTTCATATCTTCTCTAGAAAGAAGAGTGCGGTCCACATTCAGGCTGGATGTGGCTGGGGTAGGAGCTCCATTGCTTGGACTGTACGTGCATTGCCGTTTCCGCTTTCTGAAGACAGACGATTCAGCACTTCGAGGAGAGGAAATCTTGATTCGATGGTCGAGAACGGCATCCACTGGTGGCGTCGAGTAAATCGAGGGAATTACTGATTCGTCCAGTGCTCTAGATTCAGCCGCCATTTGCTGCGGATCTGGAAGGAATCTAAAATTGTTTGTTCGCGGCCGAGTTATCGGTACACTTGCCGGAGGTCTTCTTGCATCCTGTATAAAAGTTTAACATGGTTTCATTGTTGACTAGTTTTTAAGAGCGTCTTGAGACATGGAAAGGCATCGGCGCGTAACGACAGGCGGGGACAGTCAATCACGAGTACATCTTACCTGATTCGCCTGTCCATCATTTTGTCGTGGCTCTTGAAATCCTTTCTGGCGAACAGAAGAGGGCTGCGGTAAGCACTCTCGTCCAACCTTTCGGCAACGGTTACAAGGCGGATTTTCCGAACCCTCACATTTCATCTACTCATTTCACTATCAGTCCAATCCCTAAACATGTCTAAAATAGCAGGCCGCCGATTACGTGTCTACCAGTGAACGAACCAAGACTAGTAATCCACAATTCAAGTGAAGGTGTGATCGATCACTCACTTTCATCTGCCTACAAGCCAAGCAAGCTCTAACACTCTGATGATTGCGGGTGGACGGCACACCCTCAACAGAAGCAGCGCTGGTACTCATCGAATGAGCTGCCTGCATACCGATAGGATACGAGATTCCGGACATATTGCATTTCGTTTCGTTCGGCCGGTCGGTCGGTCGGTCGGTGATGAATGATAACGGATGGTACCAAGTATCATTCGGGGGGGTTGAAGAAGGTGCCCACAGTACATAGGTCTGTAGGAGGCTAGCGATGATCCACCCAGATGCATCCGGGTCCTGAACAAGAGCTTCTGACTATAAAACGAACTTGACGTAGAATGGTGGGTGCGAGAGGAAGAAGGGAAAAGGTGGTCAAATCATACAGATTAACAACGGACCATCGGATCTCTCTATTCCAAGTAGACGCTTTGGAGTTGCCGAGGACGGACAAAACGGACAGTGGTGACCGGACCGGCTTTGCTAACGCTCCGAGCCGGACCGGCCCCGTCTGGGCTAAGCGTCTCCTCTGAAGCGAAGCTGAGTAGTTACTCTTCGCATTCTTACTAAGTTATATTCATCAATGAGAAGCTGTTTAAAGTCTTTAAATTATTTTGGAATATTTATGGACGTTAAGGAAGAGCTGAGCCTAGGTTTAAGTAAGCCTTAGTTTTGATCTTCAAAGCGAACTGCACAGTGGAGTATAAGTACTGTACCTAGTAACTCCTGTGACGTTACCGGAGACGAATTTGGCAAGCCTCGTAAGAATAGCGATGTGAACGACTAAGTATTTTACAACAACAATTGGTCAATTCGCTGTCTATTTCCTATTTTCTATCCTCTGTTTCTATATTCTATGTTCTACCAGTTTATAAAAGCCGCTCTATTATCATTCGCCAAAAAAGGGACAATGCAAAATGAACCAAGTCTGAGACTACACCAACCAACACCTTCACAACATACAATTAGTTGTACCCAGTCGACAATGCCACAATAGAAAAAAAGCTCCTCTCACACTCCTCGTCTCTGAACCCTTAATTCTTAGAAACGCTCCAAACCCTATAAAAGCCGTCTATAAACCATCAGAAACCGAAAGTTGATCAAAGCACAACTCTGCTCGCACCTCTATCCGGCAAATCGTCCAACTCCCTACCACCAGCGAAACTCTCACCAGCCTCCTTAGCACCCATCTCAGCCCATCCGGGCTTAGCAACATTGAATATCGCGACGGCGAGGACCATCATCGCTCCATCCAGCGCAATGAAATACCGCTCGGTAGTAATGAGATATCCTTCCCAGCCCTGCAGAAGTTCGATAGTACGGTAGATACTTCTGATCACGATGACCACGACCGAAAAGAGCGTCGCGGCGATTATGAGGCGGATCTTGATATGTTGCAGAGCTGGGCCACGGCTTTTGAAGGCCTGGACCAGGACCCATGTGAAGAGGATGGAGAAGACGATGATGGCGACGAGCTGGAAGATAATACCAGCAACCATGATATGTGTACCGACTCCCGGGTCTCCTGGGGGTGTCTGCTGGACGGCGATCGAGGCTGTGGCGCCGCCGACTGCTTGGATGACGAGGGATATGATGTCTGCAGTGCAGAAGATGTAGAGGTAAGCTTTTGGGGAGATAGGGGATACATCGTTGCCGAATGTGACGATGAGACGGCCGAGGATGATGTATATGCCTGCTGTGAAGAATGCTGGTGCTGTAGAAGTGTCAGAGAAGAAGACCTTGAAGGAAGGAGAGAAATACCAATAATGAGAGTAGTTGTTTGCATCAAAAATGGCGAGTTCTGGTACGGACATGGAGAAGACCACGTTCGTCCTGCCCAACCTATAACTTCCGCTGCTTCTTGTAAGTGCTTGCACACAGGGATGTCTGGTCTTGGTCATCCTTACTTAGCGCTCCGACGGCAAAGATAATCTGCCACCAGAGGCGGTTTCGTATTGTTGTAATTGTGTGAAGAACCATGCTGATGCTAAAGAGAGCGCTGAAAATAATACCGGCTACCAAAGATGGCTGGTATCCATATGGCCCTTCAAATCCCGCAACCTGGGCATAACAAGCAGTGCGAAAATCTGGATATAGTATCGGGTTTGACATGTTTGCTTCTAAAATTGAGGAAGAAATGGGAAACAAGACAAACAAATGGGTGTAAGATGGCAGATGTAAAGCAAACATACAGGGGAAGAGGAAGGAGATATAGAAATCATATTTCCAAAAACACGAACACTGTCACCGAGGCGTGTCGGCAGCCAAGCTTGAACACATACACAGCCACCTGAACTTAGCCCGTCTGTCAACAATCCATAAACTAAGGTGTCGAACCCCTCGGAAATCGAGACTCCTTAGCGAAAGACGAGGAGCTAGATACCGGTAGTGCGAATTTTCAGCTGGCATCCACAGGTTGTCACCAACCAAATCACTCAACCAGCACCTTGGCTCGGATCGATAAATATCCTCCTCGACCCATCATCCGCTAGTTTCTACTTTCGAACACTACTAGCGAGTGCTTGGACGTTCAAGGAGTAGTGATTCCGGCGATATCCATGGTGAAAAGTGGGCTCGGGCCGGTATCCAGTTTTCTTTTTGACGCCACCCCGGAGACTAGATCTTGTCGTATTTATACGAGAAAGATGGCATTGCCTATGATTGATGTAGTTTGCCGAGCAGCTCGAGTGAGTGTGCCATGTAAGACGTACATATACCAGTACCTTGTTCAGGTTACTTACTAATTATTTAAGGTGAGGCGTTTGAACGGGCGAGATTTTCAACCTCGTGCTAAATCGGATGCTCAGCAAGAGGCGAACGAATCTATTTTCTCTATTCTCGGCGTCGACGGACTATCTGGTCATATCTCTTACCGGCTGTAATACCAACTCCCTACCTAGGATTTTTTATTTTATTTTCTCGTCGCGTCGGCATGCATGTTCTCTGTAGGCCGTGGCTTGAAGTAGTGCCTGATCAAGTGGTTTCTTGTATATCTTTGTCAGCTAGCTTCAACATCGATTCTCGAAGCTGTTGTCGACTGGAAACATACTCAGACGCAAAGCAGGACCTGAAAATCTTAAAGCTTTCAAGATTAAGATCCGATCCAAGCATGGGACGAACGAACCATCTGCCCAGACCCCAAAAATGGTACCACGTGACACCACCCGTCAAGGTGCAATTGAGGTGGTCATCAAGGTCTCCTTCTCCTCTCATCCCGTTTTATCATACCTCTTCAAGGACAGATAAATAAATGAGAAACTTCTTTTCATTCCAAATATCCTGTTTCAACGCCTGCCTACTCGCACAACACGCACTCCGTCGCCAGTCTTGGCAAGTGCCTCAAACTTGCTCAAAAGCCAAACATCCATCTCACATCCGACTCAGACACCCTCAATCCTTCTCTCCAGAATTGGTTCATAAAGAGGGATGGTTTAATTCTCACCCTCAAAACTTTTTGGATTATACTGCCGTCAACAGTCTTGACTCCACCCCTTCACATCACACATTTAGTCAAAGGCGTCCACATCCATATCCTCGCTTCGCCAATCGAGCAAACCAAACAAACAAATAAACAATGTCTACAACACTCACCATTCCTCCACACCAAACTCCCACGACGCAAGATATCAAAAGATCTCACACCAACTCAGCACTTTCAATTCAAGAATCAGTTCATACTCCACAAATCCAAACACCAACATCAACACCACCACCACCGCCCTCATTCCCCCTACTTTCCCTTCCCCCCGAACTCCTCCACCAAATCGCAATCGAATACTACACCCTACTCCCACCCCTCACCATAACAGCCAACAACCTGCACCTCCCCTTACACGACCTAACACCCCTCTCCCTGGCTCTCTCACACCTTAACCACTCCAACTCCAACTCCAGCTCCACATCCATCCTTCCACCAACCCTGTACTACATCCACACCACCTTCCTCTTCTCCACGCCCTCTCTCCTTCGCCCCTTCTCAACACTCTTTAACCGCTCCGAGAAAGTTCGAAAAATCGAAATCTGGTATGGAGCCGTAGGGCCCCTTGGACCAGGGAGGGGAAGAGAGGATTGGGTGTTTAAGCTGCTGAGCTGTTTTAAGGGGTTGGAGGAGGTGGGATTTGTGGTTGAGGCTGGGATAGGAAGGGGAGAGGAGGAGGGAGAGGGGTGTGATAAGGAGATGCATAGGAGGGTTGTGGGGGCTTGGTGGGAGTGTGTTAGGGATGCTGTTAGGGAGGGGGTTTGTACTGGTACCGATAGTGGTATGGCTGGAAGGGGAAAGAGGAAGGGGTTGGTGTTGAGTGTTGAGTGTGACGGGTTAGAGGGGTGGAGGGAGAGGATTGGTGGTTGTGAGGTGAAGTGAAGGGAAAAGGAAGGGAGGATTAGGGAGGGTTGTAAAGAAACTCGCCATGCAGCGAGGCGCGCCAAATTTGTCTCCGGCGAAGCGTAGGTTGCTACTCAAGTTGGCAGCCTTCGCTCTCTTTACTATGTCCCGGAATGTAAACGGGTATAGTCAAAGTCTCTAAATCGTTTCAGTACATCAACTTTAAGGAAGCGTCTAGGTTTGAACAGACCTTGGTTTGATCTTTATAGTGAACTGCATATACAATACAATAACTCCCTTCACTGGACACAAATTTTGGCCGCCTCGAAGAGACCTGAGATAACCCGTAAATAGACGAGAAAGGAAAGGCGGGGTTTGGATGAATTTATGAATTTTCTGCTTGAAATCCGGTAATGTATCATGAGATCGTTCGTCTAGTCTAACCTAACAATGCATTGCCCTTTCTCCAGCACCTAGTATGCATGCATTTGAAATGTCTTCATCTTTACGGCATCTATGCCATCTCCAGCTTCACTTCTCGTGAGATCGCCTCCCCTCTGTTCATCCAAACAGCCCCCGATCCACCCATCATCCACCCTATTTGTTATAAATCAAAAAATTCCTCAGACTGTCCCAATGATCGCTCTGGACATAGATATAATCCATACTACTCCTCAAGCCGCTCTGCACCGTGTCGGGATACCATCTGAAGAGCCACATGACACTCCCCCAACTCAGAGCCGCGAAGACGGGCCATGCATCGTGTCCTATCCGTTTCGAGAGAGCAGCGTCCTTAACGATGCCTACAGAAGGCTTGATAGAGATTTCGGCCAAGGAGAGACATACTCTCGCGAACACTTGTGTACACAACCATCAGCACCTCCTCTCAAAAGAGTAATTGGTGGTATGTAAAGAAAACAAAAACAGCAGGAGGACAAAATGAATTGAGGGAACTCTTACCAAATACCACAATCTGTTTACTAACACTACTAATATGCCCTCTCCTACTCCTTCTTCCGAAAACAAGATATCCACCCAACAGCCCCGCGAAGAAAGTATCATAAACCCCCTCCTTCCCAGGTTCACTCCCCATATGCTTGAGCGCTAACATCGTTAACTTGTAGACTGTCGCGTACTTGGCTAGGTTCTGGGCGTGTGTTCGCGTTGCGCGGAGGATGAGGGAGAGTTTTTCGCGGACGGTGCCAGAGCGGAAGAGGAATATCATGCTATGTTCGCGAGAGGGTCAGTTACTTTTGATCTGATGTATTTGCAATCGCATTTGCATTCGTATTGTGTGTTTGCATCCGTGGAGGAGGAAAGGAGGGAGGTAAGACGTACACCAGCGCATGTGGAAACCTGACTTTGGCACCATACACAGCGCCATTCCGGGCAGCTTTCACGACGGCGAGGTAATCTGCATATTTAGGATTGAGGATCACACTCTCGAGCGCTTTCTATAAGCCGTACATTAGTTACATTACTAGGGAAGTGGCAGAAGTGAGGATATACCTTGACCGCATCAACAGTCGCCATCTTTCTCTCTTTCTTCCTCTACCGATTCAAGCCTCGGTAATTCTATCTCTCTTCGCGCTCGCTCGATTGATTCCCGTCTCGATGCGCGTACGCACAGCAGAGTTAAATTGTCGCTACCGCAGATGGCACATCTGTATCCAAGTTCTCTCCTCTGCTCTCAAGAATAAATGCGACGGTTGTGGTGGTGGTGGGCTTTTCTTGTGAAGTTGGGAGTGTTTTGTTGTTTGTCGGCGGCGGGATACGGCAATGGGACATCTATCGGCACGAGGCATTCAGAAACTTGGAGATGCCGCCAATACCCCACAGATCCCCGTTGACAGGGATGACGAGCTTGCATTCCCATGTGAAGGCGGAAAAGACGCTAGGAAATGTCAGGCACCAACTCGTGTGTGCCTGGCACGATTATCTATCAGATGGGCCCACTTTAATTTTTCTGATAGCGATGGAAATTTTGAGATCTTGAGCTTCGTCTAGTCCAGCTTGCGACAACTCCACCAACCCAATCCAAACACCCCAGCAAGACCAGCAACTCAATTCAAGATGTTGCGCCAAATGTAAATTCTCCCATCCCCTACCAATCTCATTTCCAATCGCATGCCCTTCCTTCTTGAATCCCAGCTAACCAAAAACCCCCCGCACCAGCAAACCACGCAACGCCCGCTCCAAACGAGCCCTGGACAAGAAAGCTCCCAAAGCAATCGAGAACCCCAAGACAGCGCTCTTCCTCCGCGGAACGACCTGCTCACAAGTAACACAAGACGCGCTCACAGACTTGTACCAGCTACGCATCCCACTGGCCAAGAAATTCACCAAGAAGAACCCCATCCACCCCTTCGACGATGCTGCCTCGCTCGAGTTCTTCTCCGAGAAGAACGACGCCTCGCTCCTCGTGTTCGGGTCGAGCAGCAAGAAGCGCCCGCATGCAATCACGTTCATTAGGACGTTCGGGTATAAGGTCCTTGATATGCTGGAACTGTACCTCGAGGCCGAGAGTTTCAGGACGTTGGCGCAGTTCAAGAATAAGAAATGCGCAGTGGGGTTGAAGCCGATGCTGTTATTTTCTGGGACGCCGTTTGAGAGTCCCATCACGAATGAATATACGTTGGTGAAGTCGTTCTTTACGGATTTCTTCAAGGGCGAGCCAGCTGATAAGGTGGATGTTGAGGGGCTGCAGTATATGGTTAGCATCAGTGCGAGGGATACGGTGGATGGCGAGGAGGTTAAGCCGAAAGTGCATTTGAGGATTTATTTGATCAGGACAAAGAGGAGTGGGCAGAAGTTGCCGAGGGTTGAGGTCGAGGAGATGGGACCGAGGATGGATTTCAGGGTTGGGAGAGTCCAGGAGGCTGATGAGAGTGTGTTGAAGGAGGCCATGAAGCGCGCGAGGACTAGCCAGGAGAGGCCGAAGAAGAATATCTCGACGGATATTGTGGGTGATAAGATGGGTAGGATACATCTGGGCAAGCAGGATCTGAAAGAGTTGCAGACTAGGAAGATGAAGGGTCTGAAGAGAAGTAGGGATGTGGCTGGTTCTGAGGATGAGATGATGGAGGATGCGATTAGTGAGGACGAGCCTGAGCCTGTTAAGAAGTCAAAGAGGGGTTGAGGATGTTGGGGGGAAATTCTGCATGGACTTGGTGTTTGGAGTTCGCTGGAGTTGGTATCTGAGGGTCTTAAAATTCCATCTGCTAGAGGGGAAGCAAAAGAAGGGCATGCTCGGGTGGGCAATAAAATGTATGAACCCAATTCCACCCCATGTTCTACAAGGATTTTGTGCCTTCAACGATCAAATTCCGTCCACATTTGTACACCTCAATTCGCTTTCCCAGCTTCCTTCCATACACCGAGCTAAAGCACTTCCCATACCACCATTCGGTATTTGCATTGCGCAGCCAGACTTTACAGCAACATTCAATTAGCCATGAACTATACAACAGATACAGCCTTCGCCTCGTCAAACTCAATAGGGAATGGATTTATGAAGTGTATGAGTTTAAAGGCGACTCAAGACGTACCAACTGATGTTCTGAGTTCTGAGTTTTGAGATCCATGTGTGCATGCGGACGGGACTAGTTTTTGGCCTCCTTGAGAAGCACAGGTAGATGAAGGGACTCACAAATCCTTGTTTCGTCATCATGGATGTGGAAACTCTCGCAGATTTCGTCGCACCCCCAGTCATCTGGCACATCGTCGTAAGAATCGCCGTTCCTATAGCTTTTGACAAATGCCATGGTTAGCTCAAAGAGGAATTCGGACGACAAGACTTTCTCATTCTTTACGAGGTAAGCCTCAGTCAAGTCCACCTTCATAAACGCAACAAGCAGTCGTCGTAGAGGGTCATCAGAGCTCGCTGTGTGTTGGTATACGTAAGGAATGAGAAGTGATGGCAGCTGTCCCACTTTGTCGCGATAGTGAAACATGGCATCTATGACATGATTTCGAAGTCTTGGAATACCATATTTGTCGCCGATGATGTAGAGCCTCGACCACAGACCCCAAATGCTGTCCATTTCACTTTCACTGAGAATTTCGAAGCGGTATGAAGCTTCTTGTTTATCAGTGAAACCGATCCTATCTTGATACATCCAATATATCATGGCGAGTATAGCATCGACATTGTCCTCTGGAAGTCTGATGACTTTGTCTTCAGACTTCAACCACTCTGGCTTGCAAGCAGCTTTGAAGAAGGGGCTAGTCTCGCACAGGACGCTTTTGTGGATGGACAGTGTCGTGGTCTGAGGTTCATTTCCCACAACCAAGCTTATGATCTCGTCCAAACCACTACCATGAAGTGTTAGCATACAAAGAGATGATCTTGATTTTCTCTTATCCATACCTAAGTAGTTTCAATCCCTGCTTGGACTTGACTTTTCGTCTGTACAGATTCGGGCCAAGGAACACTGCTTCTACTTGGTGGGACTTGATTGAGAAACGACAGACCAGGATGCAGAGTTCATTAATTAGTTGCACATAGCATCTACCGCGAATGAATACAAGGTAGTTACCCAGATAAGGCGAAGACCAGACCACCGAATCACAGAAGTGAAGTGAAGTGACGCCTGGTGATGAAGGGGGCGAGGTGAGAGTCGAAGAAACAGTCCCGTTGTTCAACCCGGACTTCGCAAACAAGAGGCGAAGTGCTGCCCTCGCCGTGGACGGGATGAATGTCTGATATTGGGGTGTAGAGAAGGAGAAGAGAATTGAGGAAGAAATTTCTGACTTTGAAGGTACTGAAGTGCTGCCTCGCTTATTCTTCCGAGGGACATCGAGGTGACTTGACGAGAAAGGAAGTCGCAACCCAGCAGTGGCAGGCATCGTGAGAATAATCTTGGAGTAGGTACCTAGCAATCATGCGTAGATTGAACATCCGGTGCTGGACCTGGCTGAATTGTACCATGAACGCATTGAAGTTGTAGCTGTATTGAGTGGATCTGTATATACATTTTGTGTGCTTGGGTACATTACTCTCCACCATCTTCCTCCATGGTCCATAATTGCCCATTCCAAGACTTTTCAAAAGACCTTGCACTTGAGCATCGGATCAAATCACTATCACAACGTCAAGCTGCACCTCTGAAAGCATTGCTAGTCCTTAAAGCTGCTCATCAGCAACAACGCACCCCTTCATCATCTCGCACCTCTCCGCACCCCTCTCATGAACATGAAAAGCCACGCAAAATCCCTCCTGAGGCGGCATTCGATCCCTAAATCGATTAAATCCCTGATCCCGATCTACGAACGCCGCCTTCGCGAGATCAAACATGAACTCGGCACATATCAAGTGTCGATGCTCATGTAGATCCTCCGCATCAAACTTGTAGCTCACAACTCTGACTAACAACTTCCTCAGATTCGATCCCACTTTCATATTAGTATAGACGTAAGTAGACAATCTCACAAGATCGATCGTTTGAGAATGAGAGAGCAGGGCATCAATGGCGTCGTTTCGGAGACGAGGCATAGAGTATTTATCACCAGCGATGTACAGCTTGACGAAGAGACCTGGTGCTGTCTCAAGTGGGTCGAGATGGTTGCCGGGACGTTGTGAGATGGTGTGGGAGATGCAGATCTCGTCGTGGTACATCCAGTAGCAGAGTGCTTGTACTGTATCCGGACATTGGCTGAGGAGAAGGATGGTTCGGTCATCGGGCGAGACAAAGAGGTTGCACATCTCTGCGAGGCCGGGACTGGAGGAGAGTAGAACGTCTCGGTGGACGCTGAAGGGGACGCGCTTGGGTCCTATGCGGAGGCTGATGATGTCTCCTAGAGAGCTGGGCTTTATTAGACTTCGTAAATTGAGCTAGGGAGTTGGGGATCTCACTTGAAGAGTCGATGTTTCTTGTGATGGCGAGGATCCTCGAGCTCTTGAGAGGCTCGCTTCGACGCAGCTATTGTGGCTGTTGGAGACTGTGGTTCACCGTTGTCATGAGGATGTCTCCTTGCACATGGAATTTTGGGGGGACAGGTTCCTGGATTGGGAGCCTGATCCATCCATTCGCCATTGAGTTCCTCTTCGGACGGAACATCCCTTACTGAGTCGAGTAACATTCGGCTAAGCCGAACGGCTTGGAGAGACATGGCCATGTATATATCTTGATGCCGAGGCTGAGTGTCTATATTGACGTTCCGAAATATCAGCGAGTGCAGGTGGAGTGAAGTTCGAAGAGCACAACGACAGGAGGCATCACGATGAGGACCCGCTGCTTCCAAGTCCAGTAACTACGAAGGTCGCTCTTGTCTATCTCGGACCATTCCCTGGTGGTTTGGTATCACCTACCCAACGAGCTCCTTTCACAGGCAATAAAAAAAAATTGATACTTTGCTTTAGTATTTGGAGGAATACGCTCTGATGTAGCAATTGGGGTCTGCTTTTAACCAGGACAATCGTATTTACAAACATTGGCTTCAAGCGGAGAACCTTTCACAGGCAATGAACCTCATGATGCCTACCTCCAAACTCATTTGAAGTAAAGAACCCCAGTCTAAACTTGCCGATTACACCTTGACCGTCTTCAATAGTCTATCCTCAACACCGGCCAGCGTATACTCATGAGCCAAGACAGCCAAGTTCTCCGCCTCGCCCTGGAACTGCTTGTCAGGATCAACACCTGGACCAAACATCTGCGCGCCAGCACCTGGGCCCATCTGACCCATCTGCTGTGCCATTTGACTAGCAGCTAAGTCTGTTTAGCTTAATTCTGTCTGAGTGAGGGGGTATAGACATACCATTGTCACTTCCAAGCAGATAGTTGAACACAGACTGCAATCCGAAGATACACAGCACATACCACGATATGGAAGACATCCATTGCGGATCCATATCCCTAGTCGCAACACCCGCTTGCAACATACTCTTGAACTTGATCGTCAAAGGGAACGGCAATTTAACTAGCCGAATGAATTAACCCCATGTAGCCAACCGTTATTCCAACCCAGAGGGCGCGAGAGAGGCAGGGAGACATACTGATAACAAAGCCACTGAAAAACGCATTGATCCATCCCATAATCAAGGTTTGCGGGACAATCATCGCCATATTCCCCTTCATCATCCCCATCATACCCTCCATAGCCGCGGGATCCGTCATGGGATTCGGGGCCGCTTGGCCCTTCTTATCAGGCTCCTTGAGGAACGCGCCGTTCTCGTATGCAGTGACCAGGTAGTCTTTGCGGGCTTGGAAGGAGGAGGGCGAGATGACGTTGCCGTTGCCGCGGAGGTTGATGCCTCGTAGGAGAGAGCGCTGCTCGCGGATGGCGGGGAGTTCTTGTTTCTTCGGCGCGGTTTGCATGAGGACTGTTGCGTAGTGACGTAGGACGCCTGTTAGGATCTAGGAGGTGTCAATTGTTTGCTCGTCCTATTCCATAGGCTCTTGGGCAGAAGGAGTGGACATACCATGACTACTGTAATAGGGATCAAAATCCAATAGCTGCACACATCATTGTCAGCACATCCATTCGTTCCGTATCCAAAGCCACAGTACAATCCATTCTTACAAGAGCTGGGGATCCCTATGGATCGTCTGAACAGGAACCTGCGACATGATTGCGGTGGTATTAGTGCCGTCGCAATGTTGACTTTTTGGAGGGGGGAGGTCAAGAAGAGTGAAGGTTGGCTGGGCTTGCCGACGTTGGAATCGCAAGGCCGCTAATTCGGCTCGATCCGAGAGCTCACGCCCATCACCTCAGTTCAAGACACGTCTACCAACCCAACCGCGCCTCGCCCAAACCACCACTTCTTTAAGAGACATCTCCTCCCCTCAAGTTTTGCAAACAACAACCGCAAATATGGCCTCACAAGAGAGAATCTCGGTGCACTCACTGGCAGGTACGTCGAATCCCTCAACTTAATTCAATGAACTATTCACATGCCACCCTTCAATACCCTCCAGAACGTCAAAAAAGATACTTCCCCCCCAAACACCCAACTAACGTCCCCCCTTAGACCTCAAAAACACCTCCGACGACGCCATCCCCGCCTACCTCAATTCCCTCTCCTTCAAACAATCACACACCCTTACCGACACACGGCTCGCACTGGGGTACTCCGCCTTCGCCATCTGCGCCGCGACATTCTACTGGGACTACAAGCTCGGCTTCGACAGTACGAAGCACTACACCGCACTCGCGGTCCTAATCTACACGCTCCTCAATGGCATCCTCACATTCTGGATCTGGGGCGTCGAGAAGGGAACCATCTACATCGGCACGAACGCCGCAGGCGACAAGATCCAGATAGTGTCCAAGACGGAGAAGCACGTCCCGATCTACAACCTGACGGTAACGACGTGGAAGAAGGGGAGCAAAGAAGGCAAGGTGGTAGGCATCAAGAAGCCGTTCACGCAGTGGTTTGATAAGAAGGGCGGGTTTGTGGTGTTGCCGTTCCAGCAGATGATTGCGAGTGCGGTTGAGGTGGTGGGCAAGATGGATCCGGGGAAGGTGGTTAAGAAGGAGAAGAAGGTTGCTAGTGTGGAGGATGGAGGGGAGAATAAGAGTATGGATGATAAGTGGGCGAGTCTTCTGGCGGAGAGTTCAGGTGTTAGTCTGAGTGTGGAGGAGACGACGACGCCGAAGTCGTCGAAGAAGAGGAGTAAGAAGGCTGCGTAGGGTGGGTCAGGAGGGTGGCATGTGTATGACTGAGTACTTTGTATTGTGAGGGTTTGGAAGCGCAAAATTTAAGGGGTGAAAAAGGACAGCATGGCTGGAGGCGTTTCGGGCAATCATATCCAATGCTAATATTTTGATCCATTGTAATGTTAGTGTTCTAAGAAGAAGTGAAGTTTCTTATTGTGAAGTGTCATTGGCCGCCTTCACAAAGTTCTCTCCCCCTTGTAAAGGAAATCTGTTGGCGAAATGTCCCTGCTGTATCCAGGAAATTGAGGGCATACAATGGATCTTCAAGATTTTGGACATTTGAACTCGTCAACTGTCCTGAACCACTTAGCAGTCCCGAACACGCTTCATTGTCTCAACCCATTCCCGACATTAACCCCAAGAAATAACCAAATTTTAACTTGGATATCTGAGCTCTTTTAAGGACATTAGCTCAATTCCCAAATTCTTTGAGTGCACCAATATTGCTTAGTGGTGCAATATTTCTGCCAACTCATTTACGTCTCACGAAGTCACAGCGATTGGAATGCAGGTGAGGAAATTGTAGTTTCTTGATCCTATTCATGAATTCATTCGCGTATCTCCCAACGGCATTGCATCGCTTTTATCCATCTAAAACACCATCGCTATGCACCATAGTCATCCAACCCATCATACCCATCGTCAAGCAGAGGGAACCGAGCAAGCAAGTAAGCAGAGTAAGAAAGTAGAACAAATGCAGAACCACCTGGAAACAGAGAAGTGCAGAGAATTGCAGCAGAGCAGAGGGAACATTTGACGGGTCTACTTCGCTCGATCAGACAAGTTGAACCACTGCATAGTGCACTCCCCAACCTTTCTTCTAACATCTCCAGAAATATCATCCTTCGCCGAATCTAGCTCCGTGTTAATCTTGATCGAACGCTGAAGTAGCAAAGCAGGCTTTACCAGCTTGACCAACAAGATCAGAACGTCGCCTGCCAGGACACGACACTCGATGGAACAATCCGAGGGAGAGTCATAGGTGTTTCGCAGGCGATCTAGGACGCGGTTGAGAACTGAATCCAGATGCTCTTCGATGATTGCCGGGTGGCGTGGAGTGAGATGCAGGAGGGTCTTCATGAATGCGGTTTTTGCGAATTGCTCGTCCTTTACTGCGACGCCCTCGAGGATTATGGGGAGAAGGCGGGAGGCTGGGATGCCTTCGTCGAGTTGGGTCGGGGTCATGTAGACGAGGATGCCGGAGATGGCGATCAGGTAGTTTTCCTTCAAGGCCTTGTCTGTGGCGGCTTGCCAGAGGTCAATTAGAGGATTGACTGCAACTGCAAAGCACTTGGAGTTTCTCAACAGTCTGACAGCGCAGAAGTTTTCCTTGGTGAGTATTGGAGATGGGGCGAGCAAGATCCGGAAAGATTGGGCGACCTTGCGGCCGAAGTTGGGATTCTTGATGCCTTCGATCATGAGGCCGATGAGAGGTTCCAAGGTTGGGTCAAAGGCTGCCAGCGATGCTGCGGTGAAGTATGCCAGTGTTTGGTAGACTTTGGCGGCCTGCTTGATGCTCGCGGATTTTGAATCTTCCACTAGTTTCTTCATGATGTCCAAGAGTGTAGTTCCATCTCCCAAAGTCTCCTTAGCTGCACCAAACTTATTCACCAGCAATTGGAGAATCTCATGAGTAGATT
This sequence comes from Cadophora sp. M221, assembly GCA_017366145.1. Lineage (NCBI taxonomy): Eukaryota > Fungi > Ascomycota > Leotiomycetes > Helotiales > Ploettnerulaceae > Cadophora > Cadophora sp. M221. Next base: position 9,108 of record JAFJYG010000219.1, on the reverse strand, counting down.
CTAGACATACTCTAGAGCTGTCCTTTGGCATGTTGAGGGAGTTGTGGATCATGGCAGCAGCAACCTCGCCGGCTGGGAGGCGAAGCTCATCCTTGCTCTAGAAAGACAGGTTAGCATATATGTCTACAACCTTGTAAGTATGACATACCTTTGGTTGCATTCCAGCAAGGAGCGACATGGACAAGATATTTGCAAGACATTTATCCGGTGGGCCTTGTTGGAGATTCTTCTGTGTAGTGGCCAGCAGTCCATCTCCAGTGTGGGTGAGAAGAGACCAGATCGCACTGGGTTCTTTCGGGAATTGGCGGTTCCAAGAAATAATGAGGTTGTTTGAAGGGGTCGTCAACTTCGAGCGCACGGCTAACATAGTAGCTCTCCCAACCATTCTTACCAATTTGTCAAGATCGCCACCAAAGCTGGAAGGCTTGAGACCAACGTATAGTTGACCATTGGAATCCACCTTCTGTACAACAATCTCTCGGAATAATGCCAGAATGATGTAGTCATATGCACCCTTGCTCGGATCATTCAACATAGGTAGCTGCGTAGTAATGCGGGCTCCCTCCAAAGTCTTGTCAAACTTCGTGATAGCGTTGGCAATGGTAGCAACAAGTGCAGCGGCATATGGCAGCTGGCCACCGATGCTCATAATATGCGTGAACTTAGTCAAAAGCTTCTCAACCATGGCGTCGAAGTTTCTGTGCCAGAAGCTACTGGCCGCAGTCACAGGCGGCACAGTAACAACCTCTTTCTTGCACACAACAGTACAACAAATTTCGGTTAACGATTCCAAATAACCCAGCACAGCATCCAACTCATGTTCGGATTTTTCTGGATCAGTAGAGATGCTTTCAGGGAGCCTTTGAAGGAAATCGAGTAGTGTATTCTCCCGGAAAACAGTTGGTTCGAGGGAGCAGATTTGCTGCAAAGATTCCACCACAGTTTGCGCAACTTCGGCGTCCTGTTCCGGGCTTGTGGCAAGCTCGTTCAATTTTTGAACAATCATGCCTTGCTCGACGGTAGATAGATATCCTGGAATTTGGAAGAGCAGCGTCAATCCTTTGATCGCCGCAACACTGAGTGTTGGGTCAGGGGACGAGGCTGGAGAGGCCTCGGTGTTGGCAAAAGCACCAAAGTATACATCGACCAAGTTCTGAGAGAATTTTGCAAAATCCGTTGTCAATTGAGCCATGTTCTGCGTATCGACAGCGAGCAAAGCGGTGGAACTAGCTGGATATGTGGCGCCAGGGTTTGAAATATCCGGCAGCGCAAGTCGAGCAACCAGGAAGTTGTTGAAGACTCCAAGCAGGAGTGTCTTCTCAGACCCAAGACGAAGATCTTGCCAAATAGTATTCATACTCGGAAGGACCTCCTTGAAAACCAGCTGGAAGGCGTAAGGTGACCCTGATGCGATTGCGCTCAAGATCATTCCTGTAGAGCGCATAAATTGTTTCTTGGAGTCTTGTAGTCGCTCCTTACACTCAGTCGCGGCCGGGAGAACGTAAAGAGCAAGAGAGCTCTCTGTAATTGTCCAATCATGAGAATTATGACTCAGTTTGGAGCTCAGGGCATGGAAGACTTTTAAAGAACCTCTGATAAAATCATCGATATCTCCATTCCAGACTTCAAACTTGAGCGAATTCCAGATTTTCGTAGACCATGGTTCAACAGCTGGGACAGAATAGGCTTCAATGCATGCAGCAAGAGTTGCCAAAACCTCGTTCTGGTTTGTGTTAGTTTATGTTAACTCAGAAATTATTGAATACTCACCTTCGTTGTAGCAGATAAATCGTGGGTAGTGTCTAATTTCTCTAAGCACATTGGAATTGAATTCTTGGCATAAGAATCATTCGACAAAATGCATTCGAGCAGCATGTCTCGTAGCTCCTCAGAGGTTGGCTTGGATATTTGCTGAGTCGATCCACCAACGGTCACTGGCCAGTATCTGGAAAACGAATCCCACAGAGTCTGGAATTCGTTGGCTTCAAGATCCCACTCCTTGCTGAGGTAATTGTAGAGTTGGAAAAGGACACCCAAACAGATTGGGGTTTTCTCAAACTCTGCAATGCCAACAAGGCCACGGATGAGAGGAGGAATTGTGGATGCTTTGAGGAGAGCATCACCCCGTGACTTAAGAAGAGTCTCCGTCAGAAGGTAGAGAGTTTGGCGAGTTGCAGGCTTCAGATCCTTGAATCTGCCCTGTCTGGATAGACTGAAGATTGCCGAAGCAACCATTATGGATTCCCCAGGGGGGAAGTGGTTCCATTTGATAATGACCTCTAGGCAAGATGCGACTTCGTGTATGCCAGCACGGAAAGAAGGTAGCCCATTGATGTTCTCCAATCTGCTGCAAAGATAGTCGGAGATGTATTTGGCTATCAAGAACAGTTAGTATTCGGATGAGAATTGATGAGGAGGAATTCACCTGTATGCCTGGATGGTTCAACTGCGAGTCTGCCCAAAACTCTGGACAGAAGTTCCAAGCCTGTGAAGTGTTAACAAAGCTCAAAGACTTAGGAGAAGAATTAGCTATACCTCTCGCCACGGCCACCAAATCCTCGTCTGAATGGATGTATGGAGCCAAGTCTTTGACGAGGTTCTCCACGGAGTATACGGTCAATTCAATCGCTATTTTCCAGTTAGTTGATCGGCATTTGAGGCATAAATTTCTGTGCTTACACCCAGCGTAGTCTGTGACGATTTCCGCTTCCTTCTCAGCTTGGCCACCGCCGATGTGTGCGGCCCCAATCCAGTCCTGAATGGTGAAGAGAGGCATTGTAATGGCCTTCTCTCTTGTGTGGAGGAGGGTGCCTCTCAGTGCATGTGAGTTGCTCGTTGAGTTGTTAAAATTCGAAAGCTGAGTATGATTTGAAAAGTGAGTGTCGCTCGAAGTTGTTTGTAAATGGAGCTTCGAAAGTTGAAGGCATTTCTCAGCCTTGCCGCGAATAATCGAATTGCCTCTTATCGAGACGCTAAACAAGGGTAATCTTCGGGTCGGCTGTATTCACTTCTCCGAGGGGTTGCGAACATCGACTTTGGTGAAGAAGATGAGTGGATCAATTTCTAAATGCAATAGCGAAAGACCGAAATAACATTTCTCTTGCAACATGTGAATACATATCTGTCAAACACATTATATTTAAAAGCAAAATTTGCGCTTGAGGTTGAAAATACGCGGAATGAGAAGGTAGCTTAAAGCAGCAGTCATTAAGTGAACATTGAACATTGAACAAACAACGACTAACCAAAAGCTGCTCAGGTATTCTTAAACTGTTAATAGATGTACTTACTTAATGACATAAGTTTTTTTATTCACTTTCTCACTACATTAGTAAGGCTTTAAGTTGAGAGCGGGGCTCTGCACTGTGTATTGATTTTTCGGGCTGTACTTCTTACTGAAGTACCTTAAAAAATTCCAGCAGATGCATTCTAATCGCAAATATTTCCATCCGTTTGTGTGATCAAGGACTCAAGTGAAACCTCTTCGTAAGTCTATTGTACATTTCAATAACTTGTATTCTAACCAGACAGTTCAGAAGTGTGAATTAAACCAAACTTTGGCAGACGTTGCTAAAGGCGGCAATGAAATTACCCCTCCAAATAATTTCCCCTCGTCTTATCGTCGATAAGGGGAAATTTTTCTCCAGACTTTATCCTTCGCATGAACAAATAATTGCCCAGCTGTCGCCCAGGCATTGCCTTCCCCAGATAATAAACCGAACTGTCTATTGAGTCACATTGCACGCATTGCATTGTCTATACACGATGTCGTCCGAAACTGCGAACCCTTCAAAGCCTGTCTCCGAGTCGACTGCCCCTCCATCGGTCGTCCCAACCTGCAAAGTCATCCTAGCCAACACAATTGCGAAGAGCTTACTTGGAGAGGTGGCACAAGGGTTGACAGAGTTGGATTTCAAGCCGAAGCTGGTTGGGTTCCTGGCGAATGAAGATCCTGCTGCTCAAGTGTATGCTGAGTATTCAGCAAAGACTTGCAAGGAGAAGTAAGTGCTGGACATCGCAATGTCTTCGATTCTAGTTATCTGGGTCACAGGGAGCTATAAAGACAATTGAAATGACACGATACGTTGCTCCACAGATGGAGGTATCGGGTGAAAGCTTTCAAGTGTAGCATTTGAGGGTTGCTAGCGCATGCAGCTGATGGAGGCTCTGTGATTCTGTCTATCGCTATTATAGGGCTTGTGTGACTCGGATTATTTGCTGGATTTACTCAATTGCTGCATGAAGAGGGTTCAAAACATGTAGAAGTGCTTGCTAACTTTATCCAGTGGTTTTCTCTTCGAAATCCGCACCATCTCCAAAGAAGATGTCGAGGAAGCAATCCTAGCCGCAAACGCCGACCCCTCAGTCCACGGCATCATCGTATACTACCCCATATTCCCCAGTACCTCCCGCCAAGATTACTATATCCAACAGCTCGTCTCCCCAGCCAAAGATGTCGAAGGTCTCTCCCACAAATACGTGTTCAACATGTACCAGAATGTCCGATTCCTCGACCCACCTACGAACCAGCACAAATCCATCCTTCCTTGCACACCTCTTGCTGTTGTTAAGGTTCTGGAATATCTGCAGATATATAATACTGTTATTCCGTACGGGAATAGGTTGTTTGGAAAGACTATCACTGTCATAAATCGCTCTGAAGTTGTTGGGAGACCATTGGCTGCCCTGCTTGCGAACGATGGAGCTCACGTCTACTCGGTGGACTTGGATGGCGTACAACTCTTCACTCGGGGCACTGGAATTAAGAATCACAAGCACGAAGTCCACCCAAAGGAAGGCTGGGAGCTGGAGCGATGCTTAGCTTTGAGCGACGTCGTGATCAGTGGTGTGCCGGGCAAGAACTACAAAGTCGATCCCAAGCTGATTAGAGACGGGGCTGTCTGTATAAATTTCTCCAGCGAGAAGAATTTCGATACTGCGGCGGTGAAGGAACATGCTAGTATATATGTACCGGCTATTGGAAAGGTCACAATTGCAGTATTGCTGAGGAATCTTTTGGTACGTACTTATGCTTTGGCTTTAAACTCATACTCCAAAATATTTGCATTTTGCTGATCTTCTGGTGGTGTGCAGAGACTTTCCAAGGATAATGCAGCCAAGAAGTTATAAAAATGGACTGCACAGATATACATATATCCTCGTAAAATGGGGAATCTGCAGCAGGGTTTGTACAGGGAGTTCTTGGGGGTAATTAGAGGCGCTACGGTGGCTTAGGGAAGCAAGAGATATCAAAAGTGCAATTGAGAAACTTTCCAACCCTGCGGCCCGGTCTTCTTATGAACCTGCTTAAAAACGACTCACGAGTGCAATTCCTTTGCATGTCATTCAGATGCTGAAAGAAAAAAGGCCAAATGATCGGATCCAATAAAAAAAAACGCCCATTTCAATTTGTTTAGAGAGTATCCAACAATACTTCACTGCACTACTTGAAGGCCTGGCCGTCAACTCCAAATACCTCAATCTCTATCTCTAATCCTCGACCAGAGCGCCATCAAATTTCAAATACTGCCAAAAAGAATCACATTCTACAAACAACCAAATTCACTCAATCCTGCACAAATACCCAGAATACCGCCTTCAAACGCCAAACCAAAACTCAAACTTGAACAACCAACTTAATATCCATATCCTCCAGCCTCAAGCATTCCTCGATCTCTTCGTCCGACCACTCCCATCCGCATCGTCAGTGTTATCTCTAGCTCTCTTCTCTAGAGAACTGTTCTCCCCAGCTACCTTCCTAGCCCGAGTCTCCCTACGCAGTCCAAGTCCGGTGGGTGATGGGAAAATCGAGCTTGAGTCTGAGTCTGAATCTGAGTCCAAAATGGTGCCTGCCCGTCTTTTCGTCTTGGTAGCCTTTGCTTTTGCTTTGGGTGCTTGTGCCTTGGCTGGGGCTTTGGAAGGCAATTCCCTCCGGGCTGGTACGGTGGAAGCTGGTGTTTTCGCTGTTGGAGCCTTTTTTGTCGCGGGAGCCCTTTTTGCAGCTGGAGTCTTCGTTGCAGGAGCTGCTTTTGACTTCGCCGCCGCGGCCTTTTTCTTTGCTGGTTCTCCACCCGTGGCACGAGCAACATGTGCTAGTGGAATTTCTTCCTCAGAAGAGCTCGGTCCAGTTCCTTTACCAGTGGTCGTCGATGCCTCCTTATTCTTTGGAGCCTTCTTGTCAACGGCTTTCTTGGCAGAAGCTGTTTTATCAGTGGCCTTGTTCGTCGTAGCCTTCTTCTCAGCAGCTTTTCGCTGTCTCTCTGCCTCCTTCTGCAAAACGATATTAGTCTCAAGCTCTTCTACGTCCTTCCTCAAGTTTTCTAGACGCCCCCTTTTCTCTACTGCTTCAGCCTCCAGCCTCTTCTTATGCCTGGCTGGAGTCTCTGGGGCTCTTGGCTGGAGGGGTTTTAGTGACTGATCTCTGAGACGTACCTCGTCCGCTTTCTTCTTTGCTGCATCTTCTGCTTTCTCCTTCTTGGCGAGGTCTTTCTCGACTCTATCGACTTTAGCTTTTTGTGCTGCAGTCTCCTTTACAGCATCTTGATCCTTCTTCTCGACAATGTCTTTCTTGGCTTTTTCTTCTTTGGCGTTTTGTGCTGCAGTCTTCTTGTCGGTTGACTTTGGGGTCGCAGCTGTGGATTTTTTGCTTGCTGCCGGCGGTGGGGGAGGCTCCCGTCCACTGTTGCCTCCCTCTTTACCTCCCTTTTTTTCTGCAGCATTTGCTGTAAACTTTTCTACCGGATCTTGTACTGGAGGCTGCTGAGCGGGAGGACGCCCAGTACTAGGCGTAGCGACTTTCTTGAGTATCTTCCTAGTCTCTAATCAGCAAATATAATAAATTTCGCCTCTCAAACGTACGGTAACTCTGTAGCGTAATGTTTCTCAATCTCAAATCTAAATTCTTCGTCTCTCTTATCCTCGCGAACATCGTCTCCCTCTGGAGGTGGGAGTATAATGGCGATCTGCGCCGGCAATCTTTTGTTGTCATCGTTGTCAATAATCAGTGAATCGATGAACGTTCGAATAGCTGTCAAAGCTATTATTGTCCCATCTGGCTGGAGAAGAAAGTTAGTGCTGAACGTGGACTTAGTTATTACGACCACGAGAATGTGATGGGATTACGAGCTGGTTATGTGAAGAGAGGCTCCTTGAAAATGGGTATCAGAAGCCCAACCCAACAAAAAGGTTTGTTGCCTGTTTATTAAAAGTCCTCGACCAAGCGAAATAGGAGACCATGATTGTCTGGGAGTGAACAACATACCTGTGGAGATCGCCAATCCGGCAACGCCGTACCCAGACGTGCCAGCGCAATCTTCATGCCCGGCACATAATTGTCTTGATCATATGCCGCAGCGAAGATGGCAGTGTAAGTATTGCGTAAAAGCTCAAAAGACTTGTCCATGGCAGCTGCGTCCTCCGTTCTGGGAAACTTGGGATGGAATGCATGTATAATAGCCTTGACACCGGGGGCCAGCTTATACGACGCCGTGACCTTTACTCTGCCTTCACGTTCCGCTTGAGTCTCTCTCGCGTCTCTTTTGACTTCCTCGCTCAATTGGCCATTGCCATCAGGATCACCAGCCGCCTCAAAAAGTTTCATGGTGACACTGAGGTTCATTGACGGATCAGCTCTTACTTTACTGGCATCGTGATATGCGGGAAAGGCTCTGTGATTTGTTGGTAGAGGAGCAGCAATGAAAGTTGCTTTGAACTGATGGATGTGGCCTTCAAGGATGTCGACTTGGACACCTCGATAATTCTTCCTCGCAACAACGCGAAATTCCTGAGTACCAGGCGCCATATTTTTGGATATGCTAGACAATTGGTGGCCAAAGCTGTGGAGAACTATATGATCGAAAAGTGGATTTCAACAAGTGATGCGGATGGTTGGTACACGATGTTCGAATAACAAAGGCCAACCGGAAAGTGGCTCTCTCTATCAAAGAATGCTGAAAATGAGAACATAATTGAAAGAAGTGGTGGGAGATTCGATGCTGAGGGCGCGTGTAGACAAAGAATGCGGAACCTCTCGCCGCATTCCCAAGGGCTCTGAATGCGTCCAAACATCAACAAAGGAGCTTCTGTAAAGTATCACTTGGTTGGAGATACTTTTTGGAGAATTCAGAGATCCATTGTACTACTTATCTAGGAGATCAAAAACAACCCCAGGGGTAGGCATGAACTTGTGCTTAATTTTATGTCATAATTTATGGAGCCAGCTTAAGCGATTGTGAAAGGGGGGGGAACCTTCGCTAAAAACGAGTAACATGTCAATATTACAGGGGCTGCTGCGCGCTAAGCGTCAAAAAGTCCAAAGTATTCATATACGCCCAGCTACTCTCAGTTCACCGAGTGCCTCATTACTAGATAGACTCCAAGTTCCAGTTTCATTTTTCTCAGGTCGCTAATAACGACAAAATGCAGGATGCTTACAGGTTTCTTCAACTATTGCTTCATCATGGCGGAGCTTCAAGTTTGTAACCTCGAATGTATCGTGAGCCCATTTGAATCAGTTTGATGTGTGGTGTTATTTTAATACAAAATGTTTCAAGGAGGAGCACTTCATTTATCTGTACTTGTAAAGAACTATTCATTGAGTCAAAGGTATTCACCTACTTAGGCTAATTTTGTAGTTGTGTTCTCGACTCACTAGGCGTCATCGTCTGGTCCAGCAGATCAAAAGGTTAATTTGTCCCCCCAGCGGTCTGGTTCCTCATCAGGCTTGAACAGTGGCATACCACCACGCCCACTCTCAGGGAACGGAACATAACCACCAACCTGTAGATACTGGCATTTATCAGGGAACCACCTGTAGGTTGGCTCTCGAAGCCATTGTTGCACACGACATTATACTTTCCCCTGCAATTCGGACAATCAGGATTATCGCCAGATAAAAGCCAGGTTTCTATGCAAGGGTGGTGGAAGATATGTCCACAGGGTAGTGATCGAGCCAAGTTCTGTGGAGCTTCACAATCTTCGACTTCGACTTCGGCTGGCTCGAGGTCCAGCAGACAGATTGAGCAAGTATTATCTTCGAAAGGTTCGTGAGCTTCAACAAGGAAGTCGTTTGGGTAATTCAGTCTGATACTAGCACTGGCATTATAAGTC
>JAFJYG010000218.1:0-64955 GCA_017366145.1 Cadophora sp. M221 | reverse complement strand
TCCACATCTCCCTCCCCAAACTCCTCCCGGCAACCTCAATATCCGTCCTAATATCCCCGACCAACGCCTCCAAACTAACATAATCCAACTCCTTCCTAATAAACCCCAATATACAAAGCCTCATCTCACAGCCATAAAAATCCTTCTCGAATTTCTGCATGACGTGCACCTCGGCACTTCTTACGGTATTTTTATAGAACGGGTTGAACCCGATCGACATCACCATCGGGTAGACGCGCCAGCCTTTCTCGAGAGCGGATGCGGGGGGTGAGAGGGAGGCGATGGATGTTGTGGATGCGGATGTGAATGTTGTGGAGGGTTGGGAGGGCGTGGATGATGTGTATTCTAGTGCTGGGTGCGAAGGGGGGAGGAGGAGTGATGCCCAACCGAAGTAGACGCCCGATTCTGCTGTCTCGATCCAGGGCGTGGTGTCGACGGGGATGTTGGCTGTTGGGATACCGAGCTAGATGACAATGTTAGCTGTCGATTCAATTTCATGGACTTGAGCTTGGGTTGAAGGTTAGGGAAGTATATAGTAAGTAAGAAAGAGAACAAACTTCCTTCGACCCCCTCCCAAACCCACTAACAACCTTCCCACTCATACGCAGCGGAAACGGCGCTTTAGGCCCCGAATCAGATCCAATGATCTGGGGACGCGATGCGCGACCATCCGCTTTAGGAGCTTCTTCTTGTTGCTTATCCGCCATATCTGCTCTTGCTATTCACTCCCCGCTAACTCCCGGGAACTTCACGACTGGATGAGGATATGGAGGTAGGTATACCAGGCTTGAGGTTGAGGGGGTTGATTGATTGAGCCGTGGGTATTGCGTTGTAGGTAGGTATGAAGGGAGGAGGAGTACTGGATTGTGTAGACAGACGGGTATGATTGAGGGGCTGCGAGTGAGTGTTGAGAAGGGTGAGATAAAGTAAAGTGAGGTGAAGTAGAGGAAAGTAAAGTGGATAAGTGAGTAGATGATGCGATGCAAGGCTGTCGTTTACCAGCAGCGGGGTCAAAATCCGGCCGATGTCCGGCCTCGGAATGCCCCTCGATTCTCTTGGCGAGGCTACCTTTGCTCTCTCTGTCCCTATGAATGGAGCGGAGTAGCCTTGTTTACTCTACAACACCTTGATGCAAATTTCCAGGTTACAGTTCATCCAAGACAAAAATACTTCACTTCATATATCCATATCAATCAATCAACCAGCCAAGATTTGAGAAAAAATATACTTGGTATTTCACCTCCTTCCCCCTTCCCCAAGGACAGTTAATCTACCAGTTCAAATATCCACACCAGGCATACGAATATACACAACGCGAGCCCACCACCCCCCTTCCTTCCACCCCCCTTTCTACCTCTACCTACCACTCCCTCTAAGGTATCCATCCATCCATCTTCCAACCCCCTCCCATCAAGCAACCAACATCTCATCCTAGCAAAGAGAAAAGCAAATCCAAAGGAAGAAGAAGAGGAAGAAAAAAAGAGCACGAAAAATCAAAATCAAAATCCAGAACGCCGCCCAAAGAGCTCGCTCATAGCAGAGCGTCCTGTAATCCCATGCATGCATTTCCTTTGGATTCCCCATTGCCAGATATGCAAATTAACCCATGCACCACGCCAGTTTTTTATAGAATGGTCCATCCATTCATCCATTCGTTCCCATGCATTTCTCCATCCCCGTAGCAATGCAGCCATGCCGAAAATCCCAGATGCGCCGATGAACAAATTTTGTGAGGTATACTGAAGGAAAGAAGGAAAAGGTTCAGATGCAAGGGAGGAACTGTGTTTATTAGCGCAGGAGCTTTGAGTCGGTAAGGGGAGTTGGCTTACATTCATGACAATCAGCATGGGGATATCAAACACATCTCTCTTGACCGTCCAGCAATAAGTACAATCCAGCTTCCCATCTCGGTGTAAGCGCTCAATGCCATGCTCGCCATCGATCTCTCTGACTCGGTTTCCAAGCCCTCCGATGCCACCGGCGATTTCTCGTTTAGCCTTGATTGCACTTTCATCTTTCTGCTCGGGAGATTCGAGGCCATCTTTCGTTTGGTACTTCAACATCTTGCATCGTGTAGTCACACTGCCTCTGCTGTCTCCAAATGCCAAGCGTGCAAAGTCCTCGTAGAACTCCACCACACTATCATCGTCGAGCAACTCGGCCAAGAAGACAGGTTGCGGTCTGCCATCCTTGCCTTGCTGGTCAGCCAGACTGAGCGGCCGCATTCGTGGTGTTGAAAGACCTGCTCGTCCAGTATTGGTAAGACTAGCCGGACCGGAGGTGTCTGTACTACTCCTGCCAGTGTTGATATTGAGATTCGGCTCCTTGCCTAGAAGAACATCCTTCTTCCAACCGGTGAGTAGGGTGAACTCCTTGTTCACCGCTGCTACTTCACCTGTCCGCCGGCATACGAGAGTTGGCGTGCAGCAATTCAGCATGAAATCTTCGTACTCGAATAGAGTTCTTTGAAAACATTTCTCCATGAATATCAAGTCTTGTCTGTTCAGCGTCTTCGTACAGGAAATAAAAGAGGGCCGGATGGAAGCGAGTGACTTGGCGATTCTGAGCGTCTTGTTGGCAGAGAAGCGTCGTTGGAGGAAAGCAGTCAAGCTATGAAAGCCAGTGGTGTATGAGTAGGGTTCATGGACTGTGTCATAGATGGAAGATGGGTCACGGTTTCGTTTCCCCAGAGCAGAACTTGGCCCGAACTTCCCTGCCGCAGACTTTGTATCTTGCCGCTTGGCTGGTCGCTGAGCAGCAGAAGATTGATGAGATGTGATGTTCGGGGCGTAGTTTGTTGCTGTTGGTGAACTTTCGAATCCCATGCCACTTGCTCCTGGGCTCGCGTCTGTACTTGGACTGTGATGACTTGTCGGACCAGTACCGATGGCATAGGCATGTGGAAGACCATGGTGCATTGGAAATATGCTGTTCTGGCGATCGATTCCTGAGTAGTCTTGTAGCATATCTTGACCATACATGTGAGAAAAGGATCCCATGTTGTTGCCGTAAACACTGCCATTGTTAAAGTTTACGTCGCCCATCCCTTGTGACGATATTGATCCACTGGCATCCTTTGGCGGTGTTTCAGCCGCCCCAGAAGACATGTGTCCAAGCATACCAAATTCCAGAGCGCCATAGTGATTGCCAAAGTTCAAGCCTTCCAGATCAAAGTTGAATAATGCCGGATTGCTAGGATCAAACAATGCACCACCAAAGGCAGCTTGGGCGTCTTGGTTAGACACTTGCGGCAATCCCAAAGATTGCATTGTCGGTTGTCGTTGATTTTGGAACGTTGGTGACAATGGGGATTGTTGTTGACTACCATAGGATAATCGTGACTGTAATGGAGGTGGCATTTGATTCTGTTGCGCTGGGAAAATAGGGTAGGAGGGTGATGTGTCGGCTTGAGAGAAGAAGCCTCCGATTCCTGGCGATGTATCGGAAGCAGAGCTGGTTGGATTGGGTACGTTATTGCTTCGAGCGGTATTAACTTGGTTATAGTTTGGACCTAAGACAGGTCGTAGCGCTTCGGCTGGAGCATCATGGAGATACTTTGCCTTTTTTCTCACACCATCTTGACAAGCATCTGCCAGACCTCTTTTGATACATCGTTGGCAAGGACGTTCGTCACCTAAATCATTTGTCAATACCTGTCATAACCAAAACATGATAGAGTTGATGTTCTCGGTAGGAAGCTAATGCAACATAGCATCTGGGACCAAACATTTCCCTCCATCCGAAGAAAAGCAAACATACCACATGTCAAATGAGCTCTCTGGCAAGCAAAGCATGCTCTCCTTGCCTTCTTCCTCCTCGGCCTCAAAGGGTCCTTGGGATCCAACTTTGGCTTTGTTGTCACCGTCGATCCCCCCACCTTGCCATTCTCATCAACATCCGGTCTGAATTTCTGCTCGGCCATGTCCGTATTATCGTCTTCCTCCTTGTCTACAAGGTCGGGCTCATGATCATGATCACTGTAATCATTCTCCGAGGCGCCATCCGAAACCTCAGGGTCATCTATCTCAGTATCTCCCGACATGCTGCCTTATATTACCCACCTCGGGGCTATCTTTGTCGAAGCTAGCTCGTGCCTGCGAAACCACACCTCGTCAATCAATACAATAACAACCCCAGTCTTTGCCTCGTTCGTCAGAGACCCTGGGAATAAACCTTGCCGCAGATGGTCTGTTGCACAAGAAGGAAAGGCCCGCACGGATTGGTGGGTGCCGTAGGCCGTCTGGCGCAACCACAATGCACAATGACCTTGCTTGCAACTCCCACTCTCAGCTTTCACGGTGCTCGATGGTTCCAAGCCCTGACTTGCAATCTGCCTCCTCCGTATTCGCAAATACTGTCTCTCTCAGCAAGAAACTCGATACTCTCCTGTAACTCAATGCGCTGCCTCAGCGCAACTCAGAGCCTGGAAGCACGTACCCGGCACTTCTGATATCCTTCCCACGTTTTGTGGCGTGCCTCTCTGCACACGGGCACGAGTTCGCATGCACCGTATGTGTATGGCTTGCCTCTCTTCTGACCTGTGCTGAGCTATCTTGACCTATCCTGTCCTATGCCTCGTCTGTATGCCTCCTATCTCGCTCCCAACCAAATCTCTGGTCCTACCACTCTCGCAATCTCTAGTATTACCAGCAACCCAGGTCCCTGTCGGTCCCAGCACTGTGAGTTCGCAGCACAGAGCCACGTCTTAGTCGGCGACCAATACCACCTGCCTCCTGTCTGCTTCTTTGCCCCCCACTTCTCGCCCAGTCCAGATCACGCGCCGACCAAGCAGAGGACCTCAAACGTGTACGCCACGGCGTGAACTTGCGCAATTGGGAGATTTGAGTGCTGGCTGGCTGCTGGATGCCAGGCAAGGGCCGCGAGGGCGAGGGAGCAAGTCAATGCTATGCTAAGGTATGGTATGGTATGCTGTGCAACGTGCTGCTGTGAATGCTGAATGCACGTAACCGGCCCTAGTCTCTTGCGCTGCAGCAAATGGGGGCATTGATGCCCAAGAACGTCGTCGAGTTTGCTGTATTTAGAGGGGTTTGAAGTATTGGCTGGTGGCTGCTCGTTTCTTTATTCCGTCTCGAGGGCTCGATCGGCGGAGGGTAGGGATTGTATTGTTTTGGTTCGGTTTGGAGAGGAGAGGGTCGCTGAGGGTCGCAGAGGATAGGAGAGAAAGGAGTGGAGAGGCGCTGAGAAATGGAATCCGAATTATTGGGAGCTGAAGCTGAAGTGAGGTGGTGGAGGAGGCGGGGTTAGCGCTGGACCTTGCTTTGTCTTCCTTGCCTTCCTTGCCGCGGATGGGAGGAGGGAGGGAAGCTCCTCCTGAGAACGCCTTCTGCTCATGCGCGCAATTCGCGCACTGTTGATTGACCGTCTGCGGCAGCCAGACGACGCTCGCAATAGTGGCAGACGAGAGCGATAGAGGGGTGGTATCACGATTGAGTGTCTGGATGCGCGTGGCAGCACGTTGTGGAGGTTGCGCAGGAATTTCGTGTTCAACCTTGAGTTCGCTCACTCACTCGAAAATTGCGGGAGCGTGAGGAGTGTGAGTCCCAGCCCACGGACGGGCGTTCAGCCACACCAACAAATCCTCTCGCTCGCTTAATCCTGCTGCCAAAAACAAGGGGGCATCACAACATTAGATCACGAATCATTGGATGCACCATTTCTTCAGCAATTGCAGAAGCAACTGCATGCCTCCCGCCGGTAAATTTAGATTGGTGGAGTGGTGTGCAGCTGGGAAGAGATACAACAAGCTAGTCTGGGTCTGAATGTGATAGCCATTCTGACGGGTCTTCCCATCCTTCCCAAACACCCCAACAGGAGCTTCCCAGAGTCGCACAAATATCACAACAATGGGTCACATGCTTCCTCCTGAAACCTTGTCAAGACGCCACGATCGTCTGCAGAACTGCAGCAGCAGGACGTGAGGCGGCGACTGGGTGTGAACGGACAGCCATTCGGCTACTCGGTAACGAAAGATGAAATCAACAAGGGGTATTGTATGGTGAACTTCGGTCCTGCGGTGAGGAAATAATTACCGCAAATGTTTGGATCGAGATCTGGTTATGTAGGCCCCTATTATTATTCCAATGGTATTGACAGGGAATGTCATTTGACTCTCCTGAGATGAGCATTTCACCTTCGTTGGGTAGGTATGTAAACATGGATTGTATGGAGTTGTTCAGGCCGATAGCGGGGTAAAATACAAAACCACCCCGCCAACAGTTTTGAATATTATGAGCAATACGGTAGACGAAATACATGTTGTATTTAAGTACCGCAGCACCTTTAAATTCTCAAAGAACAAACTCTAGGTTCAATCTTCAAACCTCCCTACATCAGCCTGCCCAAACTCCCTATCTCTTCTCCTGTCTTCCCCTCAACTCAGGCCGCACTGGAAACCCTCCCCCCCTCCACCAAACAACCAACGGAGTAACAGCCTACACCCATAAAACATCAGTCTCTTTTCCTTTACTCTACATATCTCCCAACTGCCCTTCCCCCAATACGGACCAAAAAGTATCAACATACATTTAACCACCTAGCCAACCACCCCGGAAGGTGATAAACAAACAACAACACACCCGCTCCCCAGAGCCATCCTCGACTCGGCAGACTCTGAATCACATAATTCGTACAGCAGATCGCTTGGTCGCAGTCGCATTTACAATCGCACGATGAAGTAACCGGGAGAATAGGTTGAGTTTCTAGGTCGGGATCGGAATCGGAAGTAGAATCGAAAAGGGGCTTTTGATCAGATGAGGACCCAGAACTTTTAGAATTCCACATCGGAGGGAGAAATCCTGGCTTGAGGCTGTCTTCATTGCATCTCACAACTTCTTCCAATCCCTGACCGGGCTCAAAAGGGGATCTTTGGTGTGCGGTATCTTGCTGCTCGCTGGATCTAGGGTGAACTCAGTCGACAGGAAACTCAATGTTTAGTCTCTCGCGATCTGAAGGGAAGGAGTGGAGTAAAGCTTCGCAAGAGGGTCTACTTACTCGTCATTCTTCAAAAGGTCCGCTGCTATCAAACCGACCAGGATAAGTAGTAGTAGATAAACCCTCATCTTTGTGTTTGCTTGCAGATAACTCGTCCTTAATCCTGCCTGGTACCCTTCGACGTGTGTTGTAAAGCGGGGCACAACCAAGCTCGATCAATCTTTGTTTACATTCGTCTCAATAGCACAATCAAATTATCGCCTTTTAACAACTTGAAGCTCATTTACGAATTCCATAGATCAAGAAAGACAATCTTCAAGAAAATCCTTCAAAGATCTTATCTTCAGCCATAAAAAAAAAATCATCCCACCCCAGAAAAGGAAGGTGGTAAGCAACCATCCAACAATTCCAAGACATTTTCCAAGCCTCTCTCTATCTTACCCCGCCTGCTTCAGATAAACCCCCAAAACAACATCAACCCATCAACTCACCAACCAGCACTTTATTAACTTCCACTTCCCACACAAACAAACAAATCTTTTTCCCAACCAAAACCATACCTACGAATTCCTACCCCTCTCCCCCTCAAGAGGATTTAGACGAGCGCTCCACTTCTGCGTCACAAAAGGGGCCATCACATCCCATCACATCATCACATCACACATCCCCACGCCAAGCCAACTCGTTTCATACCTACCTACCAACCTACCTGATCAGCAACACATGCACACATTACACCAAACCACACCAAACCATACCTTGATCATCTGACAGACCAACCCAATCACCCTCTTGGCTTGGCTTGGCTTGGGATGAGACAGTTGCGATGTTGTGCTGTGGTGCAGTCAGACAATCCATACATACCTATATGCAGTGCAACGCGCATGGTTCATGGGATATGGTTATATTTCTTGGGATTTCCTTTTAGCCCACCACAGGTCAACGCAGTGTTTTGTTCGCGAAACGGTGAGTTACGTGATAGATTCTGATACTCTCAAACGCTTGCGAGGACAAGATTTGAGGCTGGACCTGCTATATTTGTGATTGAGTTCAGTGTTGTGGGTATATTTCTGTGTGTGTATTTACATGATAACTGTAAATATGAAGGTGGATATCTTTCCGTCCACTTCGCTGCTCATCCTTCTTTTTGTTATATGCCAATCAAACAACCAACTAATTAACCGTTTTACCTTCGCTATGCATGTATGATATATGTAAGATTATTGGCCAAATCAAATCAATATCCCCAACACGTCATATCTACCCAGATAGGAACTTCCACTATCTCATCCCAACTCATCCCCCATCTCAAAACATCCAGCCTCATCCAACCAATACTCTACAACCAACCTCAACCTCAAAAACGGGGTATCCTTCCTTCCTCTACAACACAGAAAAGGAAACAGAAACATAACCAAACTCAAGCAGTAGCAAACCGACTTGTCCCTCTAATCCTCTTCCCATAAACAAAGAACAGGTACGGGAAAGGCGCCATAGCGACAGTTAGGAAAGCTAGCAGGGAGGTCGCCCACTGGTCGCCCAGCGTATGGTACATCTGCACGCCGAAAAGGGGGAAGGCCGCTTGATGGGTCAGCTCTCGAGTTCTCGGGTCTGCTGCAAAAAAACAATGGAGGGAAAGGGGTGGGAAAAGGCTGGTGGGAGTGGGGAAAAACCGTACCTCCAAAACTACTGCGCGCAAAGCTATTCGCAGCCAGCGAGCTAGCGGCGTATAACGGGTATGCGTCGACGAGGAAGGTGAAGATGCCGGAGAAGACGAGGAGGGTCCTGCGCATGTACGGTTAGCTACATGATTCCTACTTTCGACTGTGCAGGCGGTGTAACGACACGTGCAGTGCCTGTGCATATCATTGCATATGTACTGCATGTACTGCATCTGTATCTATTTGCAGCGGGCTGGAACAGCCAAAGGCTTGGACCGCACTGCAGCCAGCTGTAAGTGAAGGGGGAGGGGAGATTTGGAGAGCCTGTTGATTGATCGTCATAGAGGGGCTGAAAGAAATACTCGGTGAGCCAGCCCCAAGCGAGCGACGCCCCTTCCACGTTGCGGATGCGGATGCGGATGCGTATGCACATCAGCCGCTCAAGTGAAGTGAGATATTTGAGATCGATAGATGGGTATTTGATGCAGGTACATCACTTTCCCTCGACGCCACTTGCGCTCGAGCATGAAGCCAGGAGCCGCGCAACTCGTATCAATCAACTCCCCTGCCCTTCTATCCGTCCGAAAAAGGAAATCAAATGCAGAGTACTTGAGAACAAATAGAGGGAAAAGGGAGGAATATTGCATTGATTGACTTACCCCATGCCAAAAATAGTAGACCCGATTATAGGTACGATCCAGTGTACGGACGAGTACGTCGTCCATGCGAACATGAACAACCCAATCGGTACCAGAATAGCACCGCAGATGGAAGGCGGGAGTCTGTATTCCGGCTCGCTGCCGCCAATCTCCCCAGTTCTCTCCTCGCGTTGCCGGATCAGTCGAGCGTAGTTCCTGTGCCAGATTGGATCCGTGGCAGCGCCTAGGACCATCCCGGCGAAGATTCCCAAGAACGACATTCCTGTCTGCGATAGTGAGAATCCATGGTTTCCCATGAAGACGAGTGGGAAGGCTCCGAAGAACAGATACAGGATCCCGAGAAGAATGGCTGAGAAGAGACACAAGTTGGAGACCATGGGCTCCAAGAAGAGGAGTTGGAACGGTCGCTGTAGCGAGAGCCCGATGGTCTTAGGTATCGACTTTGTGTTTCGGTCCATGCTTGATTTCCACCTCTCGTCACCGGTTTCCTGGCGGAGCTGGCGAGCCTTGTTTCGCAATAATATGGGATGGTAAGTCTCTGGCACAAAAAGCATGATCATCCCTAGGTTGGCTCCTGACCATATAAGCAGAACATAGAAGGTCCATCTCCAATCGGTGTACTGATTGATGAAACCTCCAATGAGCGGACCAAGCGATGGTCCAACAAACGGCGAAGCAGTGTAGATCAGCATAGGCAGTTGCAACTGCTCTCGGTTGAACATATCACCAACCGTTCCTCCTGCGACGGAGAGGAAAGCACTTCCAGAAAGGCCGTCCAGGAATCGTGCTATGAGCATGGTTTGGATGTTCTTGGCGACTGCGGATGGGATGAGCCAGATCAGGAACATACTGAAAGAGACCCAGTAAATGGGACGGCGACCATAAAACTCTCTGTTCACAGTTAGTGACGCATCGCAAGACTGAAGTGGATTAGGACGTACGAAAGAGGTCCTAGTAACATAGGTCCAACGCCAAGACCCATGATGAAAAGCGACAATCCCAAAGTCGCAACAATTCTCGAACAATCGAATTCCTTAGTGATCTGCCCATATGTAGAAGTATATATCGAAGATGTGCATGTACTGCAGAAGAGTCAGTACTTTTTCGAGTTCCATTTGCAGTCTTCTTTTCCACGAGGTACTCAACCCTACTCTCAGGAAAAGTCAAGATCTCGAGAAACGAGAATACTCACACACAAAGCGAGCTCGCACTGACAATCAACACCACCAGCCATTTCCTCGCCAGAGTCATACTCCTAGGATTTAAAGGATCCATATCCCCGCCCTCCCAGACCACATCATACGGGTCTTTCTCCGGCACACCTCCTTCCACATCATGCCCCGAATCCTCTTCATTATCATCGCAACCATATCCATTATGCGTCCTCGCCCGACTGATACTCGATCTCGTCGAAGCACCTGTCTTATTCCTTCCCAGCGTATTTGGTCTGCTGAGTGTAGCATCGCCCGATCCAGCTATAGGTTCGAATTCTTTCGAGGGTGGGAGGTCGTAGTACGAGTCGTCTGTTGGCGAAATCCCTTCCTCTCCAGACAATCGTTTCCGATCTTCCGGTTTCTCGCTTGCTTCTGCCATTGTGCGTATTTATCGATTCTGTATACTGCTTCTTCAATCAATCCAATCCAGCAATCCAATTCCTCTGGTCCAAAGTTCGATCAAGTTCCTGCCAAAGTCGTCTGATATGTTATGTTGCTGTACCCAGAATTGCCATCGCCCCTCTGTTCGTTCCCCAAGCTCCTCTTGTAGTCCGGCTCTTTGCTTTATAATCCTCAACCGAGTCTGTCCATGGGAATCAGGTACTTATTCGCAGACATCTTGCATCTTGCAGACACACTCCTGTCCCCCTCGCTCCAGAATCCCGTCCTCGCGCCGTCCGGCATCATAGCGGCAGCGAAAAATCACAACCCCACCCTGTTCTCGAAGATCCCCTAAACCTTCACTTCGTCCAATCAAACTCCCCTGAATCCAAACAAGCTTCCAGCAAGCTGTGGTCCAGCCCAGCCTTAACGCCGATTTATACCCGCGATCTGGATGCGCCTGTCAAATCAACTTTCTCTCCCCCACTCCCAACTAACCTCAATCTTTACTTGACAGACAAGCCTTCTCGTCATAAGTCATGCAGGAGTCATCAATCAAATTCTCTACCTATGTCGTATTCCTCTGTCAAGCCGTATAAGGAAATATCTCCTCATTAGGAGACTGGTGATAACTGCGTCATTGTTCGATTATCAATCTGACAGGGGGACGGAGTTGTTTTCGGTACGGCCACATGGAAACTCGATGACAGCTGCATGTCTCGCAAGCGAGCTAGGGTTGCCATGCACCCAAACTCGACCTCGGACTTGTTTTAACTCGGCCCGAGTATAAAAAGGTAGGTACCTAGGTAGATCCAGCTGCCTTAATAACTCAAATACCGTTTTACATTGAATATCTTATATTACACAAAAGCGCATTCCAACTCGGTGCGAGTAGGTCAATTAAACAAACGACCGGGCCTTAAGTTCGACTACGGAGTAGACCAACCCGCCTAAGGATTTATCCGCGCGTGTCGAAAGATACCAAGGTACGTTTCCCGGGACCACCCGATACGGCACGGCGTGGCTTGATGACTGGTGGTGAAGTCAGTAATCAAACAGCTTTGGGAATTTAAAGCAGCCATTCAATTGCATTCCCATTGTGTCTTCTTGAGCGTCTGGGAGCGTCTGCTCTGTGGACAGGTTTTTGATATTTTGAGAATCACCTCAGTGAACTTCTGATTGGGAGCCCCGACATTTATATATTTCCATTACTTTTATCAGTCAATTCTTCAAGTCTTGGTCACCTTCCACCAACTGGTTTCCCTTACGTCTCATAAAACGATTTTATTGAAACGCTTTCGTTTATCTGCTGTCTATTAACATCACCTTATCGGAAGCCAACTCGCGAACCTATGAATTGCCGACTTCAGCCCTAATGCGAGTCAAATTCTATATTCGAACTGAGCCTCGGTACTCAACATGCGACTTGCAACGAAATCTGAGCTGGATCTGAGACAATTCCCATTGGTTGGTTTGTATCTCCTGAGTCAGTTGCCTCGGAGTCTTCTGTTTAGCGAGATGTTTTGTTTGGTTGTCGACTGAGAAGGGTAGGTGGACTTTGTTTTGATAGAGTAGAAAATTATGTCTCGTCCGCTGTTCGAAAGAACAATTGTTCTGCCACAAGCGATTGGCAACATGATGAGGATTGAAGCAGAAAAAAAAAAACATGCAAGCATTGTGAAAATATGATTTTTAGAATTATAGGTATGAAGGTAGTAAGTATCCAAAAGGTTCGTTTACAGGCTGAGAAAATACGTCCTTTTCTGAGAAGTGGACATGTTTCTAAGATTTTACTCCCCAGAATGGTACGAGTCGCATGAATAGACGCAGCACATGATGTTCATAAGTAATCCTTATGGGATATCGAATGTTGACAAGTAACACGATAGTTCGAGATGAGACTGCGACAAAAGGGGAGAAAGCATCTCGTACAGTAGAAGACGCTGGGAGAGGAAATACCTCGCTAACCCTTTTCGGCCTTTGAGCTTGGTTGAAGGCAGGGTCACATGACGTTCAGCAATCTATTTGGCCGGCAACTGTGCCGCATGTCATTGATGCATCATTGCTGCCTGTAGGAAGCTGCAAGAGTCAAGGACAACAAATTCATATTTCATCACTTGGCCAAGCATTTCTCAATTCCCTCCCGTTGCAGGCACGGCAATCTGATGTGAGTGTTGTCCAAGTGCGAAGACAAGCTTTGCGGATCATGTCAGCCCAGCACCAATCTTTGGACCCTGTTCCTGGATCCACCCAAGCTCCAAAGACCCAGAGAGTTCTGGCATGTATTCTCTGTCAGCAGAGAAAGGTCAAATGTGACCGCAAACACCCCTGTGCCAACTGCGTTAAAGCTAGAACTCAGTGTATCCCCGCCACTCAGGTTACCCGTCAGCGAAAACGACGGTTTCCTGAGCGAGATCTGCTGGATCGACTTCGCAAGTATGAGGATATACTGCGGCAGAACAATATCAAGTTTGAACCACTTCACAAAGAGTCGTTGGAGAGGTACTCTCCCAAGGTAGAAGGTGGAGGAGGAGACGACTCAGATGAAGAGCCTCAAAGAATTGTAGCCGTGGATAGGCCGTCTCCTGCTACAACTACCAGCTCTGAAAGATTACCAGAGACCAAGTATGGATGCCCCGAAACGTATCTTATGAGTGATGCGAGCTGACCATCCAAGGAACATCTTACACGCAATGAGTCAGGAGGTAACTGTTGATCTCCAAGCTTGTCGTCCCAGCCACTGACACTCAGAACAGTTCAGAGATCCCGATAATCACAGCAACTCATCGGATGATGATGTTCGAGAGGTCCATATCAAGAAAGCAATGAGCCAAATTGTTCTCCATGACGATCACCTCCTCTTTGGCTCTGGAAAATCACCTGTTGACATCTCAACCTTTCACCCTGAACCAATCCACATATTCAAGCTGTGGCAGCTTTATCTTGACAACGTCAATCCGCTGCTCAAAGTTACGCATACTCCTAGTATGCAGGGACGGATCATAGAAGCTGCGAGCAACGTCTCCTCTATCGAACCTCCTCTGGAAGCTCTTATGTTTAGTATCTACTGCATGGCTGTGTTGAGTCTCACCGAGGATGATTGTCTCATCACTCTCGGCTCCACAAAGGAAGACCTCATGATAAGATACCAGTTTGGCTGTCAACAAGCTCTGCTGAACTGTGGGTTTCTGAGAACCTCTGATCGTGAATGCTTGACTGCGTTATTCTTGTATCTGGTAAGCTTCCTTGTTGCTGTTGATGTACATGTGTTGATGATATTTAGGTCTCTGTCAGGCCAGGTACTATAACACAATCTCTCTCTTCTATGTTAGGTATTGCTATTCGTATCGCGCAGAGAATGGGACTTGATAAGGAAGCAATATTGGCTAAAGTTACCCCTCTCGAGGCGGAACTGCGTCGAAGATTATGTAAGTGCTCGGACATTCTGCACC
Organism: Cadophora sp. M221; assembly: GCA_017366145.1. NCBI lineage: Eukaryota > Fungi > Ascomycota > Leotiomycetes > Helotiales > Ploettnerulaceae > Cadophora > Cadophora sp. M221. The sequence continues at coordinate 50,637 of JAFJYG010000218.1, read as the reverse complement.
CTTCTCTTGTCAGCATATATCTTAACACAAAAGGACTTGATTCCTATCATATATATTTCTTGGAGTATTGCTAATGACGGTGTTTTTATCCAGGGTGGGCGCTTATACTTTTCGACACTCGTGTTGGTGAAATGGCTGACTACAAAACTGCAACCCTTACTCCCCTTGTATGTATAAATCCTCACCCTATTTCCAAAACAACTGGGGTTTTGATGCAAAAACATATCTTCGGAGCAAAGATGGATCATCTCAAACTTCTGTGAATATCAGCGCTAACACTCACGAAGTGGGATTGCAGAGTTCCACTAAATGTTGGCGACGCCGACCTGCGACCACAGATGAAGGAGTTGCCACAGGCTCAAAATACTTTCTCTGATGCAATATTTGCCGTTGTCCGGAGTGAGGTGGGGAACTTTGTTCGGCACACGAAATGGCAGTAAGTGTCTATCACGCTTGAATTCGTCAACATCTAGTGATATGAAATACATTGTATGTGAGCTGACAAATTTGATAGTCTGGACTTCAGCAATCCAGCACTTCTCCCTGTTGCCCAAGGTCATCAACCTCATCCTATCTCACAAGGCAGTGAAATGGGTAGTCTTGAAATTCTGATCGAAGAGAATTATCTCAAGCTTTGCGACCCAGAAATCCCACTCCACTTCATAACAATCGTATGTGCAAAACCTCACTTTCCCCTTCATAATTACTATCCCACTTCGAGAAATCGGCCCCCTGTCATATTTCTGGAGAAGCGAGCTACGTTTCCGACCTCAACGAAACAGCGCTAACTTCCTCCCAGTGGACTGCCAGAGCTCTACTGGCAAAATGCCGTCTATTAGAGCACTACGCGAGATCGTCAAGTATGCCCAGAGCTCAAGCAGATGCCGCACGGGAAGCTGCGTTCGGACACGCCATCACAATGCTCGAATGCGACACGAAGATCTGCACCTCTCCTCTCACAGCAGGATTTCTTTGGATGACACACTTCTACTACCCATTCCCCGCCTACGTCCAGATCGTCCAAAACCTTAAGCGTCAGCCGTTCAGCCCCCAGGCCGAAAGAGCTTGGGAAGCTTTAAGCGGCAATTACGAAGCTCACCACAATGTCCGAACTCCGCACGATCAAATGTTCTACAAAATCCTCGCACCAGTCGCTCTCCAGGCATGGGCTGTACGCGAGGAATCATCTGAGCAGTTGGGAGAGCCACTCGTGACTCCAAGGCTGATCTCGTATATCCGACAAGTCATGTCGCAGAACTCCCAAGGTTCCGAGACGACGGTACGGCAAGAACCCGTACCCGATATGGATATGAGTTCATTTCCAATGTCGATGCCTATGAACTTTGATCGGAATATGGTCTTTGGAATGGGCGGTCAACAGGGATTCGCCGCACCGGGCCCTTGGGGTAGCCAGGACCCGCTGGGAATGGGTCCTCTGAGTATTGATCCAAGTCAACTTGACTGGTCTTCTATGGATTGGAATCTAGGAAATGTCCCTCGTCCTGCCGAACCTAATGATGTTAGCGGGCAAACTTTGCGATACTGAAATACCACAGCGTGCTTTGGATATTGGTGGAATGAGGAGCCTGGAGTAATCAACGAAGGGAAGGGAATTTAGATATGAAGCTACATGGTTCTTGAGATTCGGACTGTCCTGGGAAAGGCAACCTCTGCTCCGTCTTCGAAACATGATTCGATGTTTAGATAAAGCTATATAGACTCCGCCAGGATTCCAGCATGCAGATAGCACTGTTAATCATACACACAACTCTACCAAGATCAAGATATCAACATGGAAAAGTCCACGCGGTGAGCTAATGGAATCAAACGAGGGAAGTAGGTAACAAGACAAATCCAGAAAACTCTTTCGTCACACAAACACCACGTTCAGGGACAAATAACCCGTCCGGTGTTCTTCTTTGTGGATAGGAACCCTTTTTGTTCAACGTAAACCATAAACTACCAACCATGCAACATACTTCCTAGAAATCCTGCACACGAGAATCCGATAACCACCCAGAGCAGGCTACCATCCACCCAACAAAGCTCATCCATCTAAGGGCAAGACCTCCCCTTCCCAGTACTAATAGAGCAACAATCCGCACCATCCTATCAAAAGCCATCAGTAAATAGTCCAAATAGTCCAACCCCAACCCAACAATCTCACAACCAATGAGGAAGGAAAAGGGGGGGGGGGGGATGAGATACATACGCAGCTAACACCAAACCTCTCGCAGAAATCCGCCTGGTAGCTCTCCTTGTAGCAAGGCGTCTGCCCGAACTGCCCGTGCTGGTTGACGCACCCGTCCATGTCGTTCCAGCAGCAGTCTTGGTCTACGCCGCTGCACTGGTGGGGGGTTAGTGGGATTTTATTTTTGGGTGTGGAGGAGGGGGAAAGGGAGGAGGGGGAAGAGACTTACGGCCATAGCGGTCTGAGATAGTGCCAATACGGCGAAGGCGGACTTGATGAGGGTCGAAAATTGCATCTTGAATGAGTGAGTGGAATCTTTCTCTGTCTTGAAGATTTGGTTGAAGTGAGGGTGAGGCTGTGTTTGTTGGAATGAATGAATGTCTGGATGAGGATGAGATGAGATGAGAAAGGAGAGGAATATCGATATCTTAAATACTCGAAAACGAGCTTCTTGCAGCTTGCTATTTCCAACACTTTCGGTACTCTTGACTCGGATACGAGACTTTGGAAGTTCTTGCAATTTCCATGAGTCGCAATAATCCGTCCTATGCTAGCATGATTTTGGTGTGATGATGGGATCTATCTCTTTGCGTTGAGATGAGGCAGTTCAATTTGCGACTGTTACATTTGTGGATCTAAACCCGCTGAGAAGAGTCGTACAAACTTTGTTTAAATGTACGAAGATGGATATCTCCACTTTCGAAGCTGTTCACTTGTCCAATGAAACAACCATCTTCCCAAGGTGGTGGATGTGTACGATGTCGGAACATCGAGTAAAGCACAAACGAAAGGGTTCAAGGGCAGAGCATTCGGGTCCCCATTTGCCGATTATTCAACACGAACTTTCTCGACCCGAGACGCTGTTTTCCCGATTTGGATGATAGCTTTGTTCTTTAAATTGAAGGTTAAAGCCTGATCTCCATGATTTTGCTCGTGTCCAAAGCGACATGACTCGACGTCTTAGGACTAGCACCCTCGATGGCCCACCTACGAGTCATAGCCTCAAGATCGGATACACTTGAAGTTGACTTGAAGTTGATACTGATAATCAGCTTACTGCCTCATATTTTCGCTTCCGAAACCAGCTGGTTGCGAAGAGCGATACGATATCTAAATCTGTTTAGTTAAGCTTGTATATAATATGTTTTCCGAATTAAAAAAAAAAACCAGTCTTTACAATAAGTTGATCGTATTCAACATATTGAAATACACAGGGTAACCATGCTAAGGTTCATCTAAACATCAGAAACCCTAGATCGAACCTTATTTCATCCAGATCCAAATTACTCGTACATAAACAGGGGAGTTAGGCTTTATTCTAGAATATGCTGTAGAAGTCAAGCTAAATTTGGATTTGGTCTTGGAAGGCTGATGGAATCTCAACAAGACAAGGTTAAACTCAAACTCAAGCGGAGACAGCAACAGGGGAACGGTTCGACAGTAAAGTGACTTAGACGTGCACGTGCCGAGGCTCAGGGGTCATCACTGGGGGTTTGGATGCATGAATGTCATGTATGGGGTTCCAATGACCCGAATACCGGGAAATCTAGAGTTGGTCTTGGCGTCTTGACTCTTGTGGCTTCAGAATAGTTAGAGGTTGAGTAGCCACTCCACTGCTGCTATTCACATGACGGTGGTATGGGAGGTTTCAGATTATGGAACTTGTGACTGCTGGTTTTCTCCGATGAAGTATTCAAGGTTGACTCAGAAAAATATTTATGGACATCAATTGTTGAGATTCAGTACTGTTTGGGATTAATTAGAAATAGGGACAACCGTGTTAGTTGCAAGCAATACCAAAATCCCCTTCGGGTTGAGGGGAGATGTCTTTCGGTACTGGGAAATAGGGTATTATTGAAAGGGGAGTCTATCAACAGCTGGATACAAATTAAATTGCAGGAATATTTTGACTTGGTTGGCACACAAGCGAGGCTTGACTCGAACCAGAGCTGCTGTCGAAAAACATCTGGACAGTTACCGATATGAGACTCGATCGTTGAGATCTGTGTCGGACAGGCACACTCCTCCATGATGCCAGTCTATGTCATGCTTGCTCTCTGCAACGCTCCATACCTAGTGACCGGAGGAGTTTGAATTATCAGCACAGGAGAAGGCGCTCCCTATTCATTGAAGTCAGCGTTTGATCGTGCACAGTTCGAGGACAAGTTACCAATGAGACCGTTGGCATAAGCATCGATGATCAACTGTACAGTTGCATATGTTCCACCAACGCAGAGAAATGCTCCGAGAGGGGGCAAGACGCAATGTGCATAGTAGATAGCCCTCTGTCCAATGCTGCCAGTTCTGTATGAACCATGGTCATAAAGCCACAAACATCCTGGGAGGGCAATAGCCAGTGGAGCGAAACAGACGGATCCGGTCAAGGCAATCAGGTAGTTGAAAATCGGGATTGCTTCAGCAAGAATGAAGGATATCGATGAGAGACCTAGGGTACAGCCGAGCCAAGTGCCCCAATGGACCATGGTGTTCTGTTGGAGATGAGGAGAGTTTCGGAGAATTCGAACGAAGAGGTACTTGGCTGCAACGTGAAGGTACAAAGTTGCTGAAACGATCAAACCGATGAGACCAATGCCGTAAGATACCTTTTTGATCGTGGGTCCAGCTGAGCCAAGTGATGGTGACGCGACCCATTGACCACACCATTTGTAGACAACAAGAGCAAAGCTCAGGTAGGCAGATTGAACGATAGCCATGCAAGTGAACAGTGCTTTTCTGAAGTCCTTGGGCTGCCGCATCTCTGAAATGACAGGAAGGAACGCCGAGGTTCCAGCAGATGAAACGAATATGGTGGCTGAAGCTGTCATGCCAGCAATGAATGTTGGATGTCCAATGACATGATAGCCAAGGTCAAAATCCCCAGTCTGAGGTGCGGCGGCAGGACGATCCAGGGTAGTGACCGCTACTACGACAATGAAGACTGCCAAGAAGATGGAGATAAATCCAGCCCAGGTCAGCCAACCAATTTGGTGAAACTTTCGGACTGAAGCTGTAGCAGCAACCACAATGGTTGCAATGAATGCCCACCAGACAGTGCACGCGGCATGCGAGGACAGAGCATTGAGACCGATTGATACTCCAAGGATTCCGGAACCTGCACACAAGACGTACGCGACCAAAAATAGAGCACCGACTATTTCTTTCAACACGTTTCCGCCAAGAACTGCTGCCATGTCTGCGATGGAATGGCATCCAGGATGGGAGTTTCGGAAGTCTCCCTGAACAACGGCTGTGTATGTGTTGAGAGCTCCCCAGCCAACGACACTGAGAGCACCACCTAGCGCTCCCAGGCTATACATCGCAGATGGAATACTGAGAACTCCGGTAGCAAAAATGACTGAATATATGTCAGTATACGAAGTAGGTTTGTAACTGGAACTCATTGTTACCCTTAAGAAAGATGACAGAAGCTCTTGGCCATCCGACAGTTCGAAAGTCAACCCCCTCCTTGGTCTTCTTGAAAACCTCATTCTCCTCCATCGGATCCTCGTACGGCTCTACAACCCCAGTGCCATAGTTGGGTTGGGCCTTCTCGTCATCTGAGCTGTGATTCTTGACTGATGCCGTTCGCAGAGACATTGTGGCGGTTTAGTGGTTTGCAAAATCAACTTGAAAGTGGGATTGACAGGAACGAACGACGGTGATGTATGGGAAAGAGCATATGATATAAGATACAGAAATCAAACAAACCATAACCACAAAGAGATATGAAGATACGCAGGAACAAACCCCGAACGGTTCATGAGATAAGGAAACCACAATTTGTCTCTTTCCCCAACTCTTGGACTTCTGAGATATGATGTATGACAGGGTTGGCATAGATAGATAACGTTGGAATCAAATGCTGGTGGAGGTCTACACCCCGTTGACTGGTCTGTGTTGCTTCTCGAACGGCACTTGGCCTAATTGCCATAGATACACGCGACGTATCTGTACAACTGGCAGCTGTCTTATCGCGTTGAGCAGGGGAGCTGGGCTCGCCCGCATACTCGCGGAGATCCGATGGCAATCGAAGCGGTAATGATTATCGTCAAGAGTGGGGAGGCGATATCAAGAATGGCATGGCATGTGCTTCCTCCTCATGGTGATTGTCGGTATCAGTGATATCTTCGTATCCATGGCGGTGGAATACTATCAAGGAGGGCGATTGAATGAAGAAGTGGTTTAGGAAGAGAGAGAGACTGTTTTGGATTGCATGAAAAAGGATTTGCAGATTAGTCAGTGTTCCAAGACAGAAACTCAATTCCAACTTCAACCTCGGCTAAGAGATCTCTACATTTCTTTATTGGATTAATATCAATCTTCTTCGTCGCCAAATACGAAGCTAGAGAAGACCTTCAGCTGTGATTATAAGGTTCGTACGCTTTGGTGGTCTTTCAGCAGGTGTATGTTTACCTCTGAAGGATCTGAACATGAATTTATCTAGCGAGAAAACATACAACTTGGACAGAAATTCTTGATGTTACTGCCACAAGGTCAAATTACCATGCGGTGGTTTGTATTTCCCAAATAGATTTCACTTCACGAGATGTACTTAGGACATATCAAATTCAGCTGTGTAGCCAGACTTGCTCGGCAGTGGCGGGTTTCCGTGACTGAAACGACAATATTCATACAGACAGAAGGCAGCCCACATAACTCTCCAACCCCTACCTAATTACTCCTTCATAGCCTGACTGTATCTAGGCAACACTGGCATATCCACATTCCTGGTCCTCATATGTCCCTCCTTCCTATCCTCGAATCCTCCGTGTTCGATGCCTTGGTATTGTGTCTCCAACCTATGCAATTCTCGAGGCTTTGATACGACCTCGGAAACCGGCTCGTGTGACTCTCGTAGACCAGCACGCTTCGCCGCACGAGAATCAATGATGTACTGTATCAACATGCTGAGAGGAGTCTTGATGATGATTGGCCGACGCTGGTTGTTGACATCAGCGATTCCGTCTCGCGGTATCCGCTTGTGTTTGCAGCACATGATTTGGGGTGGATATGATTACTTTGATGTAGATGTAGATATGACTCAAGAAATTTAGATACTTGTGTTTGAAAGATCTCAGTTTGGTGGGAAGATGAGGTGAATTGGAATGGGAAAGTGAAGGAAGCTACTTCTTGATATATTCAATTCCAAGACGCATTCAGCATACAGCGCCCAAACAACAGCAAACCAATCGCTCTTGGGGCCCAAATCGATGCCGCGTGTCTTTCTTGGCCAAGTTTAATCTCAGGGCTTTGCAGCTCAGCTAGATTCGACTAAAGGTGTTTTCAAACTCCCTAGGTTTCGACTCGTGAATATATGAGGAGTTGAGTGGCTAGACGAAAGGTGACCTGAGAGTACACCGAGGCATGATTATTCGCTTTGAACACGGCAATTAGGAGTTGATGCGAGCCACAGAAGCACTCATTGGCAATTAATTCGGACGAAGAAATGGAGCTTTCGGCTTCGCCCGATTGGCCTGCTCCCGGTGAAGTGAGGCTACACAATTTAGGCGCCATAACAAACCAAAGGGGTTAATCTGGGAATACAATAGCTTGCGATCAGCGTGCAAGCAAGTACACCAGATGAAGTTTATGAACTTCTGGATTGTCAAAGACGTCTCCATGGGGTCGTGAAAGTGAAATCAATCACGACACTTATCCATTCATTGTCTTTTGAATACAGATCATGCAAAATTGCGTTTGCAAGAGCTTCCTCATGATAACTCTGCCGAAGTGGCTCTGCGGAATAATTCAGTTACAGGAACTTGAATCATTGGCATGGAAGCTGCCAAATTTCAAGAATCAGTACATTGTACTGATGGAGCCATTCCTCTCGGCCTTTCCTCAAGTTGCACCGCATGCTTTACCCCTCGCGAGCCCTGCCTACCAGCCGCTGCCAAAGTCTGACGATACCTTCCAAATACGCAATACATTAAATTCCGAGCGCTCTAGCTCTTGTGTCTTGAATCTTGACAGTTGCATTGGTTCCTGTTTGCTTTGGTGGTGCCAGATTGCTGGCGAAGCGTACTCCCATTTAGTATATACTTTTATAACCACTGATCCGGTAGGTCATCGGCCATTAATTGCTGGGAGCTTGTAATCGAGATCTTCATAATGGGGATGCAAGACAGGATACAAGCTTGAAATGACTTGGTGTTCAACCTTGAAGGTCGATATGTGCCATGCCTTCCGGTTGACGAAAACGCAACAACGGAGCACCAGCGAACCGAATTCCATTATATTCGTACTTGGGTACGCTGCGCTCTGTACGATGGTCCTGGCGGACACAAATCTGCAACTCTTGACGTGTCAAAAGAGGGGAAACCCAACGGTTTCGTACGCTTGAAAATTCAGAGAGGAGGTCTTCTTCCAATTGCCGGACCCGTCCGCTGCCTGTCGACTGTGTATATATATCTCCAATTCAGTCTCCCCTTCATTTTAAGTCACTCATCTTCCAACTCATACCTTTTTGCTCCAACACAAGTTTCGCAACTCAAACTTCATCATGGGCATCTCAGGACTTTACGAGATCATCAATGTCTCTGCTAACACAGTCATCGATCTTTATAACCCACCCGGCTTGGTTGTCAATGGTCAGTAAGTACCCTGGACTGTCTCCTTCATTGACCTTTGCCACATTGTATACTGACACACATTACTCAGTACACGTACATCAGTTGCAGGGAAGACCCCAAATATGAATCAAATCTGGACAATCGCTGAGGTGGGTGATGGTGCAATCGTCTTCATCAACTACGGGACTGGCGTTTACCTCACTGCACCCAACAGTAAGTGCGTTCAACGAACGTTGAATTGATACCCGATATCGTACTTCCAGCGAAGGAACAAAGCTACGGAGACTAACCTGACTCTCTCAGACCTCACTCAATCTGCAAACCCGCCGACCACTATCGAGGCACGTAGCGTGGGCACACTCAATAGGCCCACCGACTCGTATGTTCGCTGGCTCCCCAAGGCCCAAGACGATGGCAGCTACGTGTATGAGCTCTCGTTATCCCCCAACCTCTCATCTTTTGTGCCAGAAAGAAAGAAAAGTACAAGTAATAATCTCCTCGACATCTAGTTTTGAGAGCGTTGCATACCCAGCCAAGATTCTTGACCTGACTGATGGCAACGCTGCGAATGGGACTCCAATCATTGTTGTAAGTACAGAGCATTCCTATAAATTATCCCCCATGTGCGAGCCTTTCCCTCCTCGTCAATGAAAATCTCCAGGGCCTAGATAGCGCAAATTAAATTCTGAATTCATCAGACTATGAGAGCAGCGATGCTAACTTTAGTGCAGTGGAGCAAGGGCATCCAGAACAACCAGCGCTGGACCTTGAGACCTGTCACTGTTTAATGATGGGCAATTCATGTACCGGCAACACACTTAATGGCAAACACATGTGCAATCAGTCTTGGGAGCTTTGAAAATCAAGGGATGAATGGGCTTTGTTTGGCTGTTGGTGGGCCTCGTTATATTAGCCGCACAGAAAGACAACAATGAGAAGTTCTACTACCTCCATTCTCGCTGACAATGCCTCGTATTTCACTGCAATGCCAATAACAAGATGATGAGATCAATTGATTTCATGGTAGATAGGAACTATCCCAAACTGAGTAAGTCAGGTCGTCACTCAGGCCAAGTTGCAATGAAGAATGTCTGAGCCCCAAAATTAATTTGTACCCTTCTTCCTTGTCTCTCGTTACCTCAAGAGATCAGGAACAATACAATTCTCTAAACAAACCTTCCCTCTTCTCCAACAGTCCCCTTGGTTCTCCAACCTCTACAATCCTCCCCGCACTAACAACAACAACCCTGTCAAAATCCATAATCGTCTCCAGCCGATGCGCAACAACAATAACCGTCGCACCAGCAAACTCCTCGCGGATAACCTTCTGAATCAACTTATCGGTCTCCACATCGATACTACTCGACAGCTCATCCATCATCACAACTTTGCCCTTCCTGAGTATAGCTCGCGCAAGACAGAACAGCTGACGCTGCCCATGCGAGAATGTCTCCGCTTCGAGCTCAGTGTCTAACCCTCCCTTGGCAGCGACTACCGACCAGAGTCGGACTTTCTTCAAGGCCGTTATGATTACTTCGTCGCTGTGCGTGGATTCTGGCGAAGCGTTGAACCGGATACTGCCTTTCATGAAGAATGGATCTTGGGGGATAGCGTTAAAGCGTGATCGTACAATCTGTCGCGGGATTGTCGTTACATCGATACCATCCACGATTACCGAGCTCTCGGAGTCGATCTCAAGCATTCGAAAGAGCGTCATGAGTAGCGAGCTCTTCCCGCTTCCACTCCTACCGCATATTCCGATCTTCTCTCCAGCTTTGATATGCAAACTCACATCTTTCAAGATCGGGGTCCCCATAGCTGTGTACGCGGCAGTGAGATTCCTGATCCGAATCACCCCCTTCGACGGCCAGTTTTCTGGCACAGTCTGGACTTCTGTCTCGAGGTTCTCACAGGGTGTTTTCTCAGAGAAAGTCTTCAGTCTCGAAATCGCTCCAATGCTCGTCTCTAGATCCGTCCACTGCTTCACAATCCATGCCAGTGACTGTCCGAATCCCATGACGTTCAATAGTGCCAGTCCTACGTACCCAGCTCCAATGCTATGTCTCAGTCTCACGACTAGGATCATGAGGAGGATAGCTAGGGCGCTGACCATCAAGTCCATGACGAGGGCGAGCCAGCGTTGGATGCAGAAGAGTAGGTAGTAAGGTTTTTGCGAAGCGTCGAGCAGAAAGAGGTTTTGCGAGACGAAAGATGAGGACCAGCCGAATGCGCGGATAGTCGGGAGGCCGGACAGAGTCTCGATGAAGTGCGTGTACAAGGGCGATTTGGCTTCGAGGTCGAGGATGCGGATTTGACGGGAGGTGCGGAGGTAATATTTCTGTATTACTAGACTCAAGTCAGATGGAGGTATGCGACGAAGGGATAGGATTCTGGGAGGACTTACGCCAAACTGCGATGCCGACTACGGGCATGGTGAGTGTAAAGTATCCGGCTGAAATGCACATGAAGATTGCGCCCATCACAGTTTGTATCATAGCGAAGACGAGATCGACGAGCGCGAATGGTAGCTCGCCATCTACAACAGACATGTCATGGCTGAATCTATCCCATAATCAGTACTCAGTCAAATCAAATATAAACCATACGAAGGAGAGGAAACCGACCTATTCGTCGTCATTCCCGTATCCGTCGCCGCGAAGAAACTCAACGGTGCACCCATAACACTCTTCAACAACCTGGCGTGCAACTCCTCCGCACTTCTAGGAACCACATACATGAAGTAGTGATACGTAGCCACCGGCCACATGACGATGCTAATACCGGAAAGTAAACTGAATATCCCGAGATATAATGAATTGGCGCTGTTTCCCTGCACGGATACTGCACCTGTCCAATACTGAATAAGAAGTTGCGTGACTTTACTCGAGACGCAAGCGAATAGGAAAAGCGACAGGGAGAGGAAACTCCTTCGCCATCCAATAGACTCAAAGTAGTATCTGTAGGTGGCAAACTCCCCATTCGGCATAACCGTCTCGTCCTCTTCCGCAGCCAACTCGATGACTTTACTCACCGTTCTCCCATCTTTCTCAGCGTCATCTTGGGCATCGGACTTTCCTCCACGAGATCTCTCGCCGAGATGTTCAAGAAGCCCCTCCACATATCCACCTCCTCTCTTTAACACCTCAAAACTGCCCTGTTCAGCGACATGCCCACTTGCATCAAGTGCTAAGATATGATCCGCGAACGGTAGGCGATGAACAGCATGCGTGACGAGAATAACAGTCATTCCCATCTTTCGAAGCAGACCTGTATTTCCGAAAAGTTTAGAGAAGACTTCCTCTTCTGTCTCGGCATCGAGACCGGAGAACCCGTCGTCGATGATCAGAAGTTCTTTCTTGGAGTATAAGGCGCGAGCGAGTTCTAATCTCTGCTTTTGACCTCCGCTCAAGGAGATGCCACGACTTCCTACGATGGTTTCTAGCACTGTTAGCATACTTTCATGTTCATATCTGAAAGAATCAAGATGGCTTTACCAATTCCTCTCGGAAGTTCCCCGACATCGTGATCTAATGCGCAAGCACCGACGACTTCGTCAAACCAAACATCATCATACAAGTCTTCCCCAATGATATTGTTTTTAAAACTCGTATTCTGTATCCAAGGCGTCTGATCCACAAAAGCAATCTCCGAGGCGGAAGAATAGACGAATCCTTTCAGGGACGGCGTCTCGCTCAGGAGCCCTTTGAGGAGCGTACTTTTCCCACAACCAACGGGGCCGATTATGAATAGGCAGGAGTGGCGGTGGAGGATAAACGTTACGTCTTTGACGATTGCAGAATCCGTGAGGGACCAGGCGAAGCTTGCGTTTTGGGCCGTGAGGATTGACTGGACGTTATTCACTTGAGGAATGAATCTTGTTTCCGCGGATAGGTCCCGGAGTTCGAGGTCTCTTCTGCTATGAGAAAATCCATCCAGGCTCTTAGGAGCCCTGGGAATGGGTTCTGAAGTAAGTGGTAAAACGTGGACACGTCGAGAATCGGACTCCAGAAATGCTTCGATTCGTCCAAAGCACGCCAGTGCCCCATTGAGAGCTGGGATCGTCCTCAACAGTGTGTTGATAGGGATCGAGAGGAGACTTACTAAAGAAAGGGTCGTGTAAGCCTTGGCTGTGGTAAGCTCTTCTCCAGAAGATTTGGCAAGTAGGACGAAGAGGATGAGAGCTGCCAGTGGAGCGATGAATGTCATGCTGTTGGCTGTTCTAAAATTAGGTTCGAGATTCCCCGACACAAAGGAGAGAGCTCACCGAAGAATACACGCCCGACGAGTAACTTTCTATAGAATCTGGCAATGCGCAACTCTCTGACACGAAGTCTTTGGAGTAAATCTGTGAGTTTATCGGTAAATCCTAGAAGCTTCACAGCCTAATAATCTTGGTATCAGCAACCTATCAGCAGAATTGGGAGAAGCACCCACTTTCATTGATCCAAGCATCGACGTCGTAACATCGACACGAGTCTGAATCCCTTCATTCCAGGCTTTCTGCGCGTCTCCAACGTATCTCGAGATACCTATCACAGATACCGTCGATATCAACGCCACCCCCGTAGGAGCCAAGAAGGAGATTCCAAGTTCCCGCTGCAAGAGGTAAACAGCTACACCCAACTCCACTGGGACGGCCCAGATCTCATGCAAAGTCTCAAACCCAGTACAGATCGTCTCTGAACCCCACATCAGCATTTAATCTCACAACATTTAAAACAAGACAAATAGACGAATATGTGAAAAAGACACTCACCAGCATCATTCGACATCAACGTAATAGCCGCACTCTCATCCAACGCTGTAATACTCAAATCCACCGTCTTCCTATACACAATCCCAACCAACCCTCCTCTCACAGCCGTCACGAACCGATAAGTCATATGGTAATAGCTTCCACTCGTAACAGCCATACCCACAAACACCACTCCAAATGCACCCGCTAGACCCCACCCAATACTATCCCGATCCTCCGAACCCACGAAGTTTACCGTACGTGCGAGGAGCAAGGGCTGCGCGTACCGGAATCCGATAAGGCAGAGACGGGGGAATATACAAAGTAGTAACGCTTTCTGATTTGCTTTTAACGTCGAGCAGAATAGTGTGTGAGAGCGTGTTTTAGGGGCTGCATCCCATGACTTTTGGGCTCGGGCTGTCAAGGTGGAAGATTTCATCGAGTCGTCGATAGGAAAAAGATCGTCTTCTTTCACAACTCGACCATATCCCGTTCTCATCAAGCCGTTTAACCACCAAAAGAAACTCCTGCTGTAGATCCCGCTTGTTGACTCGGGAGAAGTGTGCTGGTAAGGTGGGAGGAGGATGTTGCGCTTCTCTATCGCTTCGGCGATGGCTGCTGCAAATTTCAAGATAGTCGTTACTGTGAAAGTAACCGCGATTGGAAGTGGTGCTTGGGATAGCCATAGAGTCCGTGTACGAGCTATGTCGAAAATGAGAGTGAAGAAGAGGTAGGTGTTAATTATTGTTGATGGTCGAACAGAGCGGCTGTGTTCTACTTGAGAGAGAAGACAGAGACCGAGTGCATCAGCGAAGACGAGTGATGCAGATGCGATTGATGTTCCAGTTCTGACTGTGTTGTTTGTGGCATATAGTATCAAAATACCAGATTGGAATGCTGTCAGAATAGCTAGCAGGATCTGTATCTTGTTAACACCTTTGCTTGATAGCTGGGCCGATTCCACAGACGAGTTTATTTCCCTGAAGCAGACTTCGAGAGACTTTACTGGACTCTTTTCTCAAGAAAAATAAACGGAAAGGCAAGATCAGGAGGAGAAGTGCAGATGGAGCGATAGAGAGGAATGCATTCTCGAAGAGAGGGGTGAAGTCAAATGCATCTGTAGCTGTAGGGCCGAATTGACGAAGGCCTTCTTCGAAAGACGTTTGGTTTGATTCCATTTTCATTACATTTAACGAGATACATTCAAATGAAAAGAAAGGCATCTGGATGTGTAGACTGTTTCAAGGTATATATTAGGACTTGGAAGCTAGAAGCTGGGGACGCGTACCGGCAAAATGTAGAATCTTGGTGCCTAAGCGAGCGCGGTGTCTCGAGTCATTAGTCGTCCATTACCTTCCTCATTAGGAGGTGCAGGAGTAAGACTCGGCTTAACATTGAGGTGATATCTCCGACCAGGTGATATTCGTTCCTGTAACCAGAATCTTGTTGATATCAGTACACTCTGCTCTCCGATGAATTGAAACATATTGGCTAGGTAGGATAGCGAAGAGTGAGATTGTCCATGTCTGTCACACTTCAGAACATTTCAGGGTGCAACACATACTTGAATATAAAGCATTCTAGGGATAAATATTAAATAATCCTCGCTATGCAGTAATATACACCCTGACACGTCAGATAGGCGGCCCTTCGAATCACAACACTTTGACCTTCGTCCATTCGCTCACTTGGACACCCAGATTCAGACCGTTCTGAGCCCACCATTTCTTGACACGGAAGGCCGTTCTCTCGCTCCCCACACTATCCTCCAACGCCTCTTCTATATCGCAGGTCTTGTATTCCACCCTAGCTGGCGGCCGTCCATCTCCACCTTTGCTGATATTTTTCCACCATTCTAGGACATCCACATGTCCGTTCTTCGTGGGCTCTACTAATACCTTGCTATCAAAAGCCATCTTCTCGCCCTTGAGCTCGCGCCAAGTCTCTAAGACACTTACATGTCCATGAGCAGATGCTATCTTGGCGACAGACTCTGAGTGCGAGATGGGAATGCCAGAGTTATCCCACCATCGCAAGACTAGGAACTGATTGTTTTGTGCGGCAGCAAGGAGCGCTTTCCCTGGCTTCAGTCGCAGAGCTGGCTGGGCTTCTGATGGCGTGTTTGTCCCATCCCCTGCTCGTGTGGGGGAAACATGGCGCTGTCGAGATTCATTCTCGACATGATAAGACCCCTGAAGCATGCTCGCTTGCTTCCACCATTCTAACACGATGATGTGTCCTTTGGATGATGCTTGTTCCAAGGCCGACTCGGTATACTTCAAAGGTAGACCAGAACGACGCCACCAATCCAGCACATGAACGAATCCCGATTTGGAGGCTCCGTCGATAGCTTCCGCCGTGTAGTCCTTGGACAAAAAGCTGGGCGAAGTTCGCCACCACTCGAGAATCTCCGTTCGTCCGTATACGGCTGAGGCTTTGGTAGGGAGAAGCTTCTGTCCAAATGAGGACCAAAAGACATCCTTGAAATTGGTTTCAAGATAGGTCAAAAGATCCGTGAGACAGAACTTTATAACCAGCTTGACACAGAGACTTGACAAGAACTTCATGTTCTCCGGCGCTGTTTTCAGCTTGTCGATGATCTTTGCGGTGTTTGATGTGAGAATCGTCCATTCCAGAGAGCGCATGTAGATGTGAAGCTCGTCCTTTACATCTCCAGGCTTCGGTTGCCATTCGGTTGGAGTAGGAAGATTGACGTATACGTTGAGTGCCCTGGCCACTTCCCAGTCTCCAACACGCTCGAATATCAGCGTCCAAATTTCGGGTGGCAATAGACAATCCGTCTTTATATTATATCTTGCCAAGCTGGCAGCCCCAGAAGCAGCTATATCCACGTCGTGTCCAATAGTCATAAGTTCTGCCTGGTTCTTGATCGCATCCACAAGCTCGTTGAATCCATCCCATGCTAAGAGGCACTTCGCAGGCCCATTGTCGTAGTTCCACAATATGGGCTGCATAACCCGTACCCACTGCCATTTCTTTTGAACCTTATGGAGTTGTTTCTTCGTCATCGGGTTTTCCCACATCGCAGTCGTCATGCCCGGCACCAGTAATATCTTCTTTGACACATCCCAACCGCGCAGAATTTCTAGAAGAAGGCAATCGGTAATGCCGTGGAGCATCTTCGCGAACGTGTCTGCATCAATCGGTGCCAGTACCATCATATCTGCCCAGTCAGAGAGCTCGTAGGCCTGCTGCTTGTAGAATTCGATTTGGGCTCGTTCGATGGTCTTCTGTGCCTCATCCGTCTCCCTGCAAGCCCTGAAGCATCTGTTCTGCAACGCGAGCGTCTCCTGGGATAGCCGGTGGGCAGGCCATGATTCCTCGTCGACGATTGCTCTCGTCTCAATCTTGGTGTTCTTCGACAGTCGCACAACGAGGGCAAGAGCTTGTGCCACATCCTTAGATCCATTTGCTGCAATGAGGACTCGAAGCTTCTGGGATTCAGTGACCCTCATGTCTGCGATAGAGGACGAAGAGGCAGTCTTAGGCAGACTGTTTATAAATCGGCATCGAAGAGAATGGTTGTGGGCGTGGTCTGCCATAGCGTTGCGTTTGATGTTGAGCTGGCAGATGCTATGCAGCACAATGCAGTGCTGTACAGTGTGTGTTGGTCTCGCAGCAAGGAGCGGTGGAGAGGCAGATGCTGGAACTCTGACGCCACCAGGCGGAGGCGGTGAATGAGGATATATTCCGGACCAAAGCGTAGTCAAAAGCCTGGATTGGTACTCCGAGAAGAGGAATTGATTCCTGATGCTTCTGTATTGTGCAGATATTCCGGTCGCACATGAGACCGTGATGTTACCTGACGGTGTTGATGATGATTTCATCCGCGTCAGGATTGCTTAAACAGCATCTGATAGCGGGGACTATTGGCTCCGATGGTAAAAATGGGGACGGCGGCGTGTGGCGGAAGGCCGGGAAGATGCCGGGGAAACCTTAAAGTCACTTCCATGGCCGCCCGCCAGCAGCTTGCAATAATCAACTCAACAACGTCCACCTCTTTCATACTATACTATGACTTTCACACCTACAAACTGTTATTCCAAGTTTGTCTAAAGAAAGAGATAAGCCACGAATTGTTACATGGAGTCAGATGTGCTTGGTCTTCAAGACTCCATTCCCGTTCCGAATTCATTGCCAAGAGCCGGGGAAGGGGAGGATGCTATGAAGCATCAAGACAAATGCCACAACCTCGCAAGGCTACGTACGAAGCAGTGCCCGGGACTTGGACTTGTGAAATACCTCACCAAAGGAAAAGCTAGTCCTGCGGCTATGCCACTCCTCTACTTGACACTGCATTAGCAGAATGGACGTGCTTGTGATGTTCGATCTGTTGTGCTCTCCGAGAAACGAGCGGGATATGGCAAAGTTATTTCGCTGCGTCGGAAAGCCGATCACGCGAAGAATCTGATAAACTTATTTTAGTTCTAGCGCTTTCCGTTGCTTCTACTTTCGTGGACTCCTTTTTGCAATTCGGTTGATCGCCTTCGTCCATGCTCGGTGCTGAATAAAGTTCAGTTGTCCTCGTACCGGCCGTTCTGTCTCAACACCGAGAGGCTAGAGCACGACCGTAATCGATCGGATATTGGAATAAATGATGGATATTACGAACTTTCGATTCGGCTCTTTTTCCTTTGCGCTTTGTATTTCCCCGATTATTGCCTCTAAGAGTACCAAAGCGCAGACTTGTCAAACTCTCGTTCCCGTTTTGGATTCGTTCCACAGAAGTCAAGTGGAAAGTCTATTCCAACGACACCCTATCAATTGTGCCATACAAGATAACGCTCGCAAGAATCTTTGGGATGGAGCCTCAACCAAGGCAATGATCACTCTTAAGCATGTCCAAGGAACTATTAGTCTGTTCCTCCAAAGTCTCAATTGCTTTTAGGTCAGCCTATCAAAGATTCTCCTCGGCGTGAGTTAGACGTATTCGGTGTCCAGCGAGCTCTCTAGTCATTAGTCTTGACAGGTCAAGATAGTCTTGTTGATATAGATTCCCTGGCGAAAGTGGTCCAAACGCGGCAAATCCCATGCGGAAAGAGAATTACCTCTAGCTCGCAACTGGTGGGACCACCGGCTGTTACACCATGGATCATGTATCTTCTACTCCCATTTCCATTCATTTATCCTTCTTGCGACAAAAGGCAAGGCTGCACCCAAGATCCACACAGCAGTATGGTGAACACCCATGACTACTTTTTGTATCGACAAAATGATGTGTGAAGACTTCATCGCAAAACCCATGAGCTTCAACATTCGGCGGACATGATCAACCGATATTATTTTCTGATTTGCTTTCTCTCTGCCTACGTTTTCCCTTCTATCATGGCGGCGTTTCTGCCGCCTGGGATCGAAAGCATGTTTCCGTCCTGCTCGGTGAGTCTTGCTCAACCACATGCATTTAAATGACAAGCTGACATGTTTACAGCTCAATTGCGTTGCTACGGCCTTAGATTCTCAGCCGGCAATATCACAGAATCTCAAATTGTTATGTGCTGATCCTCCGATCGAGAAGGCTCTAGCGGACTGTGTGAGAGGGTCTTGCAGCTTCCCCGACCAGCAGAGTACGTAGTATCGCCACTGAGACCCATCAAATTTCTGACAAAGCCCACAGAAGTGGGAGCAAAGAACAACGACCTATGCAAAGACCAGCCAGTTGATAACAAAGTGGCAATGTCAACATCTATCCTTGGACTTCTCGGGGCTATCACTAATATTATCGTGGGTTTACGACTCTACACCCGAGTGAGGCTTGCGCGCGGTATCGGCTACGACGACTACCTAATAATAGCAGCCAGCACAGTTCTGAGCTACGTGCAGATATCAGGTACCGTCGAGGTAATTGCTTTCGGACTGGGCAAGCATACATTTAACGTCGATCCGAAATTTCATTTTCCCAACCTCTTCCTCTACTAGTCGGACGAGATATCTTATCAGATTGTCATAACATGCACCAAATGTTCGATTCTTTGCTTCTACGTAAGTCTCTTGCTCTTTGATGGAGCTTCGCTGCGGAGTGTTAACCCCTCCAGTTGAGGCTTTTCCCGGGAAATCGATTTCGCGCCGCATGCTTTGGAATGCTAGCTGTCACTCTCGCCACCGGACTGGGGTTCTTACTCATCACAATATTTCAATGCAAGCCAATACGTAAGAGGCTCCCACAAGAACCACAAACAATTATTGACGAGAATCAGGAGGAGTCTTTGATAAAAGCATCTCATCCAGCTGCCTAGATGTAAACGCCCTTACGTATGCATCCGGTGCCATGTCAATAGCCATCGATTTCACAATTCTGTTGATGCCAATCCCTCAGCTGCTAGCTCTCCGGATCCCCAAGAGACAGCGAAACTCGTTGTTGTTCCTGTTTAGTTTTGGACTAATGTAAGCTAATTTCTGACAAGTTCGCTGATAAGACTGCTAGCGGAAGCTAACAACATACCCAGAGCCTCCGTCATCAGGTATTCCTCTGACATCTCACTGGAAGCGCGAGTTATCTCGCGCCATTTCCTTGAAAGCCGCTGACCCGCCATCAAAGTATCTTTCGACTCCCATTCATAGTTCAATACGGCAAAACCACTGACCCTCTCTGTAAGCCGCTGCCCCATCTTCGGGACACCAACTAATGCTTGTAAAACAGTCGACAACATCGGCCCAGGAATATGGTACGCCTCCCTTTCCTCTCCACGCAATCACACTCTCCGAAATCAAAATCCTAATCAATCCACAGGACAATCTCGGAAATGGCATCAGCGATAATCGCCGCCTGCCTTCCAACTTTGAGACCCTTGGCCGCGAAAATATTCCCCAACTACTTCTCAGACACGTATAGCATCTCGAACCAAGAGCAGGCAGCTAGTCCTGTGCACCAACCGCCCCAGTTCCAGCAAATACCACGCGGTCGACAGCGCGGTAACCTCTCCCAGGAATTCAACTACCTGTTCTCGCACACCTCTGACCATTCTTGGATGTCGGATGAGGAATCAATTGGCATGCAGTCGTCGACGCAGGAATCGAAAGGAACACAGGATACACAGCGGAGTGATGGTACAATTGACTCGCAGAGGGAATATTTCGATTTGCAGGATGGGCAGATCGTATGGCTTGACAATAGATTCTCGGCACTAAGCATTGGGTTCGTTTCGGAAATATAGAGATTGTGGTAGAAAGAACAACCAAAGCTAGAGGGAGGAAGAGAGATTTTGATCAGGTTGCCCAGCTAGATATGGGATACTGGACTGGCTCTTAGGCCATATGTTAATGTCAAATGTTTATTTATGTCAGCAGACTTTCGGCGTCGGACATCCGTTTCTCGATTCAAGGACGAAGTTTTGAAAGCGGTTTTTGTAAATTGATAGCCCAGTGGTCTCAACATCGCCAGCCCGCGGGCTAAGCTGCAAAGACCAACATCCTGTAGAAACCGGGTGTACTTTGCACCCACTTCTCGATCTTGAAGCCGAGTAAAAATAGTATTAGTGACGGTGCTTAAATAATTTCATAGCCAATGACACAAACAACCCAGGAATAGATGCAATCAATTCGGACAGGTTAAGGGAGTGTATAAATATCAAAATATCGTTATTCGGGCTAGCAATAGTAAAGGAACGGATAGGGGAAATCTAAGGGAAATTGATCCCAGCTTTTGAAGCTAAGCAAGAGAACAAAGACACGCCTTGCCCGATGATTGCGAATTTTGATGGGCTATTCATAAATCCTTTGATATCTGTATGAGTTTACACCGAATACAGTTAAGGGTCTAGATATGAATGGCAAATATGAAGAAAAGGTCTGTTCATTGTCTTCATTGTGCAGACCTAAGATTACGTATCCTGAAGTTCAACCTCAACCTCAATCTCTTCCCTTCACCCTCTAGTCGGCACAAAAAGCTCCACAATTACTCTTTCTCCCACCAATTCCTCCAACCCATACGTACACCCCTTCTTAAACACCCAACAAAGGTGTAAAACTGAACCCAAAAAGACTGTTACAGCTAGGAAAGCATTATGGAGCTTACACCGAAATATTCATTCAATTCTTTTTCCTCCAATGAACCTCGAATAGCACCGTCCCATCACATCTCCATCCAGCCCCAGTACATCTAAATCTCAGTCCAACAATACACACATCTCAGCACCCTTTCCTTCCTACTTCAACAAAGCCCTGTTCAACCCTCTCCCCATTCTATCCAATCCTGATAAAAAGTCCAGCAACTCTTTTTTACCGATCGTTTATTTACACCTCCCTCCTTCCCATCCCCACTAATATTAAGCGAGCGCATCATTGACGATATCCATGCCAAAACCAAAAAAAATCATGACTACACTTCCTTACCTAAGCCATGACGACGATTCTTTCCTGGCGAAAATATTTTTTGTTGCAAGTCGCAGATATTGAATTACGTCAGCCGTGGTAATACATTTTACGGATGGGGAGGCTTCAACACGCAATTGAATTGTGAGCACGAAACATCGGATCTGGCGACATTGAGGATGCGAACTGCAGGTGAAATGGACTAAATGTATGAGCGTGTGGGGGTTTATAGAGTACTATTTTCAGTCTCTTGTTTGAAAAGTACTTGCAAATTGGTATCTCGAGAAGTTCGCTGCAATGCATCCGCCCCGAGCCACCTGCCCCTGATATGTACAGCTTAGATGCAAACCAATTTCGACGCCCGCCAGTGCTTCTGCGATCAGCTACTTTTCTTCTGTTGCAAGCTATCGCTTGCTTCTACACTCATTTCTCCTCTGCTGTCTCCAATTCTCTTTTAAATTCCTTCCGCCCTTTGATCCTGCTGATCCCATGCTTCCTCACAATACCATCGTATTCGGCCGTTCCTCTACCTTTCTTGAGCGCCTCATCGTCCCACGATGTCCAAACACCAGGCACATCTTCAGGGATACCATCACCATTTGCCAAGCTGTCTATCACTGGCAACGCTTCCTTCACCATAAAGGTTGTTGCTTCGAGGCCTTCAATGACGATTTCTCTCGCATATCCATCGGTGACGAGGTTCTCCATGAAGGCGATTAGCTCGGCTTCGATTTGCGAATCGCTTTGTGATTGAGTGGAGGAATCGTAGTTGTTGTTTGAGGAATGTAGGGTGCCTCGGGTGGTAGCGTTACTGACATTGTTGCTTGAAGAGTGGAGGGTATCCCTACTAGTGGAATTTTTGAAATTGCGCCGGGAGGTTGAATAATCTGGAGGGGAAGGTGGTTCTTGCTTGGTGGACATACTCTCCTCCTCCTCGTCGGCAAGCTCATCTGGTGGTCTGTGGATGGAACCCGGGATTACTTCATCCTCATCGTCATCGAGGTTTTCCTCTGGAAGCTGTGGATGGGTCGGAGTTGGGTGGTAGAAGTCTTGTGTTTCGGGTTCAAGGTGTTGGGGGGCAGATGGTCTATGGTGCTCGAGCTTTATTGGCTGAATATCATTGATCGACGAGTCTGCAGATGGAGAGCTTGGCTCAGCCTGCTCGCATTTCAATGGGGAGGGTTGGTGAGCTGGTCGACGCATCTGAGTGTTGTTAATGACATCCTCAGGCGTGGATGGGATTTCAAGTTGCTCCTTGCCCTTTCCTTTGTCAATTCGTTGACGCTTGTTATAAGGAAGATCAAAACTACCACGATCACTACCCAGCACCCGCTTCCCTGTGGATGGAGGTGGTGGTGGTCGCGGTCGGTGAGGAGTTATCTGAACATAATCCAGATCGTCGTCATTCTCTTCTTGCTCTCGTAGAATCAATTCATACTCCACCTTGGGATCCGGGTCTTCGCGACTTCCTTCAGAACTGTAATATTCCTCTTCCCCATCGAGACCTTCTGGCTGCTCTGCCGTCTGCCGAAGCTGATCCGCAATTAGATCAGCCGCTTGTGAGGAAGTAATGTCTTCACCCTCTCGTAGCTCTTTTTCTGCGTTTTCTAGGTCACACAGAATTTCGGCATAACAAACTTTAAGATCCTTTCCTGCTTGTGTCTCTGTAGAACCATCATATCCCAACTTCTGCGCAACCCCCCGCCATAGCCTCCGGCCAGTAACTTCATCGTATCCTCCGAATTCACCCAAATGAACGACCTGCCAGAGTTCAAAAAGGGTGATCATTTTCCCGCAAATGATGGGACTTGGATCTACTTCCAATTCAAGCGAGTCTGCCAGTATCAAAAGGTTCCTCTCGAATTCCCCGGGACTGTTCGTGTAAGAATCGTTTTCGTCCTCTTTGGCTGGGGTCTGAACGGTCTGGCCAGAAGAGCCCTGAGAATCTTTTATCTCAGGAGCATTGATTGCGGATGTTATGGCGGTCGTCGCATTTGAAGATGGCTCTCGTATCGGGGTTCTTTTCGGCGGTGGCATCTCTTTCGATTGCTTCGGACCCTTTTTCGATTCGAGACGGGCTTTGTTCGTAGGGACAACATACTCCTTGAAATAATTGCGCCACTCTTGTGGGGTATGATTTGGATTCTTCAGGGGTTGTTAGCTTGGAATACGCAGATGCAGGGGACTGTATACCTCCATAGACCATGCGATCCAAGCATCAATGACCAAATCATCACTTAGATCCATGATAGCATCGTAGGCATCAAAGAGCAGCTCAGTTTCTTCATTGGTGAAGAAATCGCCCCCGGGAGATTTCAATATAAATGGGTTTGCTTTCAGTGACTTTGTCGAATTATGAGATCTTTTGCTAGCAACAGGACTAGCAAGAGAATCTTGAGTGGGTAGCTTTGGTTGTGGTGTTGGACGAGATCTTGCAGACGGCGGGATTGAGGGACGTGGAGCAGAACGTGGGATAGACCGTGAGACAGATGGCTGGTTTCGAGGCTGTCTGGGTTTTGGTGGGACTGCCATAGGCTCAAGATCGTTTTCCTCATCCTCGTCCTTGTCCTCAAGTAGCGGTCGCTTCTTGCCGGAGACATATCTTTTCCATCGATCGAGCCATGATTGCCATGTATGGTGGGGGTACTGAAAAGGCAAATTAGCGACGGCATGGTTGGGTGGGTAATGCATGTATCAGTCAGTTTACCTTCTCGGCGAGTTGCTGATATAGGGCGTTGCCCATGATAGGGAGACCTTTTCTTTCGGCTCTTGTCACCCACTCCATAAGAATCCGGTCATCCTCCGCCGAGAAGGGTGTTCTTGTCTTCTTCGTGGGCTGCCCAGACCCAACCTCTCTGATCTGTGCATGGGTTGGTCCAGCACGGTGATCCTCGATGTTCTCCAGCCTGCCGTTCTTGATCGACTGTTGTATCCATGTCCAAGAAATCGAACCTGAGGGGCAGTCCCTTCGCGCATGGTCCACAATTATTATATCGGCATTTTTGTCCAGAGCCACGACAACTCCACCATTTGACTGTTGCGACATTAGCTGAATTCAGCTCCCACCAGGGAAACCCACACACCTCAACTTGCTCCTTGAACGTCGTCCGCATTGGGACGCGATGTGAAAGCCATATTTTCTTGCCCTCAAAGAGATTGCCTCCACCACCAGCAGCACCCTTGTACACGATTCGAGCCGCCATCTTGGGGGGTTTGCTGCTTTCCACAGCTTCCCGCAGCTTTGTTCCAGCTGTTCTAGCAGATTCAGCTTGCTACCTTCGCTGTGGCAATCGAAGCATTCGAACGGATAGACCTAGATCATGGCTTGATTTGGCGCGTAGGATGCGGCGCATTGAGAACTGCGAGGTTGTCGTTGGTATTGCATGCGACGATAAAGAGAGACGCGTTTTGTAAGGCCCAGTAGAAATTCCAGGATCTCACGCGCGCACCTGACTCGGCAAAACGTCGGTGTCGGAGGCGCTGGAAAGCTTCATCCGACAACAGACACCCAACCTTCCACCTTCCAGCATAGAGTCAACGAATTGCCCAGCACAATCGCAATAACAGCCAACCTCGGTCTATAATTGCGGCTTGTGATAACTTCTCACCTCCCACGATGCTTTCTCCTTGATTATTTGTTTCTTCTTCATAATACCTACGTTCAAAATGGGGACTCTCCGAAACGTGGCTATTGTGATATTGGTCATCTCCTTTTTCACCTTTGTAGCCTTCTTTGGACGACTGCCTGCTTTGAGGTATGCCAGAACTACCCGCTGAATTTGGATGCAAAAGCTCATTGAACATAGAAATACACCGATTGGGGCACTGCATAGATTGCTATGGATTCACATTCCAGCAACCCTCCGGTCATGGGATCAAAGGTTGACCCGAGGCCGGCTGAGCGCTTGGGTGACAAGGCAAGCGCACATCTTATGGAATGATAGACACCCAGTCGTGATGGTGAGACCAAATTTTGATACTTACTCTTTTGGCATGTTTATGCCTTCGCAGTTTTCTTTTGCTTGGGATGAATGAAACTGTACATCCTTGGATTGGAAATATCTGCAATGATTCTGTATCATAGAGACATTTCAATCCTCGCATCTGTGGCCGATTAGAAGACACTCGTCAGTTTACACTAACATATTCTAGATCTTCTTCATTCTTCTACTCTCAGTCTCCGAAATTCTCTTTCTCCCCCCAGCCTGGAAGCTTCTCAACACCTCCAGGAAAATCACATCCGTAGCTCTCTTGTCTCTCCCCTACATATTCTTGTATGCATCCGCTGCTCGCGATCCAGGATACATCAGCCCGGAAAACCATAGTCAGGCTATGAGTCTGTATCCATACGACTTCACGATCTTCCACCCAGGTCAAACATGCAATACATGCAAACTCTTGAAACCAGCACGGTCGAAACACTGTAGTATATGCAAGCGATGCATATCCAAGTTAGATCATCACTGTATATTCATCAATAACTGCGTCGGCTACAACAACCAGAACTATTTCTTCCTCCTCCTCTGGACTACCGGGATCCTGACATCTTTCGCAACCTACCTCGGCTTCTCCATTCTCTCAGATGAAGTCCGCAAAGAGATTCCCTCCTGGACAATCCGCGGTAAAGGATTCACCTGGTCCCAAATCGCCAATGTTTGGGCTTGGGTTTTGCAAGAATATACTCGCATCGGCGCAGTCACACTTCTCTGTCTATTGACTACACCCCTGATCTTCGGTCTGCTCGGATATCACATCTACCTAATCTGGGTCGGCACTACCACCAACGAATCAATGAAGTGGTCAGACTGGCAAGCCGAAATGACAGACGGCTACGCATTCAAGCGAGCCCTAACCTCCGATCGCCACAAAGACGAAGCCATCGAACCAGCATGGACACGATGGCCAGTTGAAAGTCAACAAGTGGTACTTCGAACTGAGGATGGCCAGCCTCCCAGAGGGCCCGGCGCTATCGGGACCGGTGACTGGGAGAGAGTGTGGAAGCTAGCAGATGTGGAAAATCTGTATGATTTGGGATTTTGGGATAATCTGGCTGATGTGTTCCTTCCTGTGAACGGGTTTCGGGATCGTGAGGAGGCCAGTGCAGAGGCGAGTAGGAGGAGTCGCTCGTCGTCCGCTACAGAGACAGACGCTCTTGTTCAGCAATAGATTTCCTCTAGTTCAACATGCCAAAGCATGGCTCAATGTGTACGCATTTCATCGACTGGTCTCACCTTTCCACAGTATGAACAAAGAGTAGCGCCGACGACCGACACGTGATGAGGAGACTTAGGTAGGTAGCGTGTTTACGTTACCGGTCCTTCTTCACCTCAAGTCGCGAACGTCTGTTATACAGCAACACAACTTGCCCAGAGAAGAACTCACCCCGCTTCACCATAAAACCCAACCAAGTTCCAACCTTCATGATCATTTAGATGGACGAAGAAGACATCCGGGAGATGTGTGCCAACATGCGAACACGCCATCCTTCCCCTAGTCTCTTGAAGCCAATATCATCGCTCAAAAACTTAGGGAAATATCTGGCCCACCAACCTACAAGACAACTGAAGAGCAAGTCATGGAGGCATATTGGGATGAGTTGCGTGATGACCCTGACTGGAAATTATGTTTAAGTGACAGAGCTGACACTGCGATCCCGTCCATTGACGAGGATGCAGACCCAACGGAGTTCAAACTTTCGTGGGAGGAAAGGAGAGCGAGAGTGAGAATCTAGGAAAGGTTGGCAAACTTACAAACCCGTCCTTCATCGTGGTCTTCCGAGAACAACTTCGCCGTCAAGATGATGGAGAGAAACGCAAAAGAACTGGCTGAGAAGCTACAAAAGATTTTTTTTCTCTGCCAACACGAAGTCATTCCTCCGAGGATCAATATCTGAACCCAGGTCAACAGGTTGAACATGCCCAAGAAAGAGCCCGACGCATACATCTCGAAAAAGCGCAAGATTGTGGCAGGCGATAACAGAAATTTCTCGGATGACACATCTACGACAGATACAATATTCACATTCTTGAGGAAACCGATTCTCCCAAGACAAAAGAGTACAGTCTTGACGAGTCGCTCACCAACGATAGAGGGCGAGGTGTCTCCGCCGTTTCACAAAACACAATGTCAAAATTCGTGTCAGGAAGCTACTCTTTCCAAGAAAGATGTTCACAACAGTTCTCATTTCAGTACTTCCAATCCATCTGAGTACCTAGGTCGGTAGCTATACCTACCAAGGTACTCACTGTGATCAAAATTTCTCACGTGAGACCAGCTGACGCGGCCGCCTTGTTTTGTAACCTTTCTCCTGAGGCTGAGCTGAACAGGGCCGTACCTTGGTACAACATCTTGCCTTGGTATGCGCCAGCAAGCCTTTTCTCAAACCCACGAGTCTGGAGCCACTGCTCCATACAGCAACATGGGTCAAGGACAATCCAGCACCGAGGTGGCGGCGAAATACCAGTATCGTCCTCTCCAAGATCCACGATCAATCCGGCTAGTGGAGGTACTACCAGGAGCCACGGGCGAGACAGTTCACATCAGTCTCCATCACAGTAACCTTTCGGCTTTAGCATCATGCTCAGCGGTCTCGTATGCGGTACAGACTCCATGCATTGTCCCAAAGATTGTGCTGACATGTTGTCTTCTAGTGGGGCTCGACAACTCGAGACCATCTCATTTTCTGCGATGAAACAACAGTGGCGGTTACAAGCAGTCTTCATTTTCTCCTCGAAAAGTTAAGAGGTTCCCAGGAGTCCCAACTTCTCTGGATTGACGCCATCTGCATCAATCAAGACGATCTGTGAGTATCAGAAATACCCGATTGGGCCTCTTTCGTTCTTGAATCTTCATTGCTCAGAAGTCAATTACGAACATCCTGAACTTGTAGCTTATTGTATTTGTCTAGTGAAGAACGATCTCAACAAGTTTCGCTCATGCGAGAGATATATCGAATGGCGCATACCGTATTAATCTGGATTGGTGACCAAGATGAAAATACCGCGAATGCACTTCCGGTCATCACCAAGCTTGCAGGACTCGTGGATACGCTTCCATTTGGTGAGGAAACGTTTGGCTCGTTTCAGCAGTTCGAGGAACTCTCCGATTTTCCAACGTCAGTGGAATGGCTGGATGATGCAGTCAACCATCTTTCTTGGAACGGGGTCGTCGATATTCTCACTTCCAGGAAATACTTTCTGCGACTTTGGATCATTCAAGAAATTGTGCTGTCATCCAACCCGTTAGTTCTCTGCGGCACCCATCGGATTTCGTGGCACTACATACACAAGGCCGCACTTGTTGTATGGTCCTGCAAGTTTCTACAAAACCGGATCGTCGATCCCGAGATCTTGAGCAAGGTTATGACTCTCGGGTGGGTATCTTCTTCCGATATGTCCCATCGTTCACTTTCATTCATTCTGGCTGCTTTTCCAACATCTGAGGCATGGGATCCACGAGATCGGGTTTATGGCCTCCTAGGCTTGATTACATCCGGCGAACAGCAGACTTCCCTCTCAGTTGACTACACCAAATCAGTAGAGAGGGTGTTCCAAGATGCCACTGAATCAGTTATTCTCTGGGAGGGATCCCTCCTCAGCCTGATGACACAATGTTGCGACCCTTTATCGAGACCATGGAATTCAATGCCTTCATGGGTAGTCCCACTGGAACCTCGCCTCGCGCGGTTCACACCTGCAGCAGTGCCTCTTCTGGAATGGATGATCAAGCACAAAGACAGAATGGTGTTGGCAGGAGACGTGTTGACAGGATATGGGTTGATCATTGACACCATTGAATTTGTGACGGAAAACCTGTCAGAGACTAACATGGCCACTCACGTTCTCGGAGTTTTTGATCGCTACGCAACAGAGGATGTCGACGTGGACATCGATATCACGGAAGCAGCACGAAACACCTTTCTCGCGGTAAATGCCTACGGCCCTGGACTTGCAATCGAGGAAGATGATTTCTTCTGTCTGTTGTCTTCGTGGATAATCTTAAGATACCGCCCTATACCCAATGAAATCGCTCAAAATCCGACAGTGCCACCGACTTCGGCTCGATCTCCAAAAGCCAATGAAGATGTTGAAGAACCCAAAGTCCATGCTGATCCACTCCCACGTGAAGTGAACATCGCGAAGTGGGCGTTGTCTCACGCCGATACAAACAGGTTGGCCGATATAGCTTCAGACTTCAAATATGAAGTGCTTGACATGAAAACTGGTTTAGGGCGGAACATATTCAGAAGTAGCATAGGGTGTGTAGGGGTCGGACCACTTGGTTGGAACAAAGAGAATAGTCCGCCTGCAGTGCAAACTGGAGACTCGCTTGCACTGATACACACAGTACCAACGCCAATGATATTGAGACTTCGGGAGGATGGCGCATATACTGTGGTAGGGTCTGCTCATGTGGGAAATCTCCTTGACATGGATCTCTTCAAAAGTGGTGTTCTGCCTGAACTTGAGCCTCTGCGATTCCGCTGATCATTGGGCTATCGGGGCTATCGAGGCATTGGCAAGATATTCACAGCTACTAGTAAAACTCAACAATGGTTCCCTTCCTCCCAAAAAGAATTGAAGCTGGGCCAGAACATCCAACTCCTGCAAAAGCTTCTAGATTGAACATGGGTAAATTTACCCCGCAATTAGTTACCAACTTTGCTTTGTATTTGCGAGAACAATAAAGCACTCATACCCAAAACAATTTCCCTGAGCGCGTACACCATAACTACAGATACTTTTTGAACCATGCTACTGCCTGCTCAGTAGCTTGCCCTGCAGCTTCATTCTCAATCGTTTTCTTCGGATCCGCACGAACCGCAAAACCATGCCCGCAACCCTCATAAATGTTGACCTGATACCCAGCATCATCACTCATCCCATACTCGCCCCTAAACCCAGCCTCGATCGTAGCGATATTGTCCTTCGAAAGAACAAAATCCTTGTCGCCAACTGCCATGCTAAGCGGTACCTTGAATTTGCGATAACTCTCCAGGAACTGCGGTGGTTTCATCCCAGCTGGATGAGCAGTGAAATGCGCATCGATCAACGCGTCACTCCCTCCTTCAATGGCGGGTTCCTCAGTTAATTTCGTCGTCTGAAGCCCTCCCCAACAAAATCCCGCTGCGCCCAATTTCGCACCCTCCGGCAACCCAGCCCTTACAGCCCTCGCATAAGCCAAAACCGACGGAAACACACCCCGCGTACGAATCGCAAAGGGCATGAAAATCGTCATCATCCTCACAACTGTCACAATCCTTCGAATCTGCCCATACACATTCCACCAAGCCACAGGCGCAGTGGCCGTCTCCGTGAGTACCAGCGAGGAAAGTGGAACTCCGCCCCCAGGGATGATATCTGGAACTAGAACGCGGAACCCGGATTTCGAGGCGTAGATGTCGGCGAGTATTTTACTGTTGATTAAGTTGAAGCCGAATGCGTCGGTGATGAAAATTATGGTCGATTGACTTGCCCTGCTGTCCGTTGGAGATGCGATGTAGGTGCGAACGCCGTGGAAGGTTTCTTCGCTGCCTGTTGGCTTTGCATGGTCGTGGATGCTGCCTTTGAAGCAGTCGACGCAAGACATGGTTGGGATGGTGCTGTTAGCTGGCACTCGCTTAGATTGTTGACATACAATTCCCCTAAGTTTAATGTGCAAATGCTGATGGCAAAGTTTGGTTTGGAAAGAATGAAAGAGGAGAAGGATAGTTTTGGGGCTGTTTGAGATGTTATAACCAGGTAAATTGGATTCTGGATCGGGGATAAAGGGGTATCTCCATCCTCCTCGCACAACTCGTACCGAATACGAATGCCCCGTTAAAGCCCCGGTCCTGGTGAGATCAGTTCAGACCCAAGAATTGGATTGAATGGAACGTGCAACAATTGTCCCAAGATGTTTTAACTCTAGAAAAATCTTAGTAACTGGGCTTTAATGGCGCCGACATCATTCCTGCTGTAAAATCCTCGTCCATTTGAATACGGCGAAGAGGTATTGATTTCGCACCCATACCATCTTTGACCAGAGGCGGGATTAGTGACCAACCAAGGTAAGAAAGAAATTCACAATTTGGTCAAACTGCAGTCTTCGGAGACGATCTCGTAAAACTGTGATCCTCTTGTACAAACTGACTGAGGCTGACAACCCGGTCGTGAAATCTATCGAGAAGCTGCCTTTCCGGGCTCCAGTTTTACGTACAGGTATGAAAATCTCAACCAGGCTCGAGTGCAGGCAGGCCTAGAATCTACCTTCAACTGTTATGTTCTTAAACGCCATGACTGTGGAATTCGAGCCGACTTTCCAAACCACCTCTTCTCCTTTCCATTCTGCAGCTTGGCCGTTGATCGTCGCGCCCTTCAGTTGACTACCTTCAGGCAGCCTAAATTTGACTCTAACTTCCCCCGGTAGCGAGTTCTCGAAATTTAGTACCGTTGTAATTGTACCAGTCTTCTCGTCCATTTGCGTCTCGAAATCAACGAATCCCCATCTAGTCGGCGCTTTCTGAATTCCAACTTTCCCTTTGCTCAACCATTTCCTCGGCACTCCTCTCATTACAAACAACACTTCCTCATCTGGATGCTCGAATAGCAATGCAGCCCTCAAGACAATGGGTGTTCCAAATTGCGATGGCTGGCAATAAGTGCTACTCCCGCTTGCTGTTCCACTTACTTCGGCGGCAATCCACAATCCCCGGTTGTGTACATGGTATCGGTGGGTGTACAAGAATAGGATGAACTCGTCGATTCGGTCCTGAAGGAGCAGAGACAGAGCATACCCATAAGAGATGAAACCCAGAATGTCACGCGTGTCGGCTCGCAGTGGAGTGACATTAGCGACGACACCCAAGCTGGTCATGCCGTATGCCTGCATGGAGTTGATCACCAGGTCTGTCTGCGTCGAAGAAAGAACGGACGCTTGTAGGAGTTCTGCATAGACGCGATGAGCCCATCTTTGCGGTGAAGAATCCGGGTTCTCCGTCAAGTCTTCAATGACACGGTTTGTCTCGTTTGCGAGAACTGGGACGTAGGGAGGGGTAGAGTTGCGCTGAATGAAGCGGTCCAAGGTCTTCGATGTTTGGTTGATGATCTGAGCGGCCCGGAATGTCCAGTCTTCAGCATATTCGGCGAAAATCTGAATTTTGCTCAGGTCTTTGAATCCACAGGCAGCAAAGGCCCCATTGTTCCAGTATGGTCTGTACCATCGCCACGAGTCAAAATTGAGGGCCGCATCCGACTCACTCCAGCCCGAAAGTAGACCGTAGTAAGGGTTGCCAACAGGAAGCTTGAGACTCTCGTCATGCAAATCGACGAGCAGGTTGGCCCAAGCAAGTATTTTACCCTTGTACTTCTCCACTAGGGCTATGTCGTCTGTGTATTGTACATAACGAGCAACCAACGACAGCGACATGCCAAACTGGGGAACTTCTGGCCCCCGCATATTGATATCACCGTTATCATAGACATACCAGTCCATGTAGTTTTCAAAAATGGCTCGGGCTTGCTTGAACCTCCCCCAGGCAAGATTCGCCGTGAGCGAGGTTGTGAAGATATCTTGGAAGCCTTCATATTCAGAGCCACCATAGTAGCGATCATAAGTGCCATAACGAGAAGCCACTCCTCCCCCTCGTTGAACAAGCTCAACTGCAAAAGCGTGCTTGGCCAAGTCTGCCCACGTCTGATCTGGTAGACTGGGGGAGCTGAATTCTTCAACCTTTGACTCCCAATAATCCACGTAGCGTAGGAGAGCAGGATAAAATTCGTTTGCCGTTGGTCGAGTACGCATTGGCAAAAACTCGGGGTAGTTGAGCCCAAAGTTCTTTTCCCGTACAACGCCGCCCTTGACCCATTTTGTCGCAAACCACAAAGGTACAATATTTGAATCCTGAGAGTCTACATCTGCGAATATGATCGACTCGATCCAATCCTGTGAGTCATCCGTGCTACGGAATATTTTACGCGACGAAGGCAGCCAACCACCAAGCAAGCCATCCCACGATTTGTTGCTGTGAGTTCCGTCGAGTGCACCTGGCACATCGTTGAGGGGGCCATAGTTTGTCGTTGTTCCTTGCCAGTCTACTTTCATGGTGTCGCTTGCTTGAACATTTCCCAAAAACGTATCCCAAGGAAGGAAGCTCATGTCAATTACATCGCGCACATTCTCCTCGATTGGTTCCCCACCCTTAAGCAGAAGCTCCGCCAGTACGTCGTTTAACTTGAGGTTGACATCGTTTGCAGGATCCAAACCGAAAAACCGCTCAATCGTTCGATTCAGATCGAGGGCCTCAACAGTCGTGGCTTCGACATGTCGGGCAAGTTCTCGTCTCTCCCCAGATGCCGAAACCAGAACTAGGGGACCGTCAAAACGTGTGAGGTCCTCGTATGATGTCCAGGTCTCTCCATTGTAGGTGAAAGAATCAGTTGCTGTGAGGCCGTCGACTGTTGACTCCTGCCGAGGAAGCATATATTCCATGTTTGGGTCGTAGGCGTTGTTCCTCGCGTGAACATCTGGATGGGTAACATGATGATAGTTCTTTGCATGTACTACGTTATATTTTCTCGCCAGACAAGAAGACAGAAGGGAAAATAAAAGAATGAACTTGAGCATCGAGTGGGAAAACATTTTTACACCACGTTCTGGCCAGTAGAGCAATTCCCCAAAAACTATTCATGAAAGAGGTGACATCATAATCGTTAGGTACAATGACCCTTTTGTAGACTGGCCTTTCAGAAGTTGGAAATTGGCTGGATAAAGCACTCACAGATCTTAATTAACTTTCTTTATAGTTCCGGCTTTAGAGTTCTCGTACCTGACCGACGAAACCTACATTCTACCAGATTTGGCACGTGGAAAACCTCGCCGAAATTCTGGCTTCTGATTCTATCTTGTTTTGTAATCTGTAATTCGTGTGTCGCCAATCCACTGATGTCAAGTCGCGTCATTCCGTTTGTCCAATGAGGAGAAACTACAATCGGTTTTCGTGGAATTGAACCTATCCACAAGTGGTTTGCAACAGACTTCGGGCTGAATATAGGTTTATATTATGATTCCCATGGACCAGTTGATGTGGGAGATGAATGTCATTAAAGTCAGAGTAAAATGCCCTTTAGCCAAAGGTTCAAAATTAGATTCTCTACAGTGAGCTTCTCCGGTCCTAGCCCTACATATTAGAGACTTTTTCCAGCTACTCTTAGGGTGGCAAAGTCACTTCCCTTCACGATTACCCGGTCACTTCCAAAATTCACTTCCTTAAATCCCTTGTCATGGTTTGAGAAAACACGAGCTCCTTCACTTTTGTGTTCAAGTGATGAGTACAAAATTTACACCATAAGGCTGCAGTTTGAGGTGCACTGTAATATGCTTTCCGAAGATATCCCAGCTTCGGGTGCTTACAGTTCCGTGTCTGCACACAAACAAGCGAGTGCATATTCCGTCGAATTCCCCATCCCCACCAGCCCCCGTTTTAACACACAGGCTCACGCGCTCTTTCATAAATCTAATCTAATTAATGACAATACTAAATTACATGAGAGACACTTTGCAATCTTACTACTAAACTCTCAATTGGACCTTATGTGCAAATTATTTGATGTGCTTGCCGTACTGAGTCCTACGATGCTTTGCGGACTTGAAACCCTGATTAATTTTTTGCCCTTTGTTTATCTACCTCTGCATTTAGTGAGTCACTCGTCTTTTCTGTGCTTATTGTCTTACTTGCTCGAGAACGCAGCCAACTGCTTGTGGGGCTCACTGTTCTTACCGCAAAACACGGCGTAGTATTTACTATTTGCATTAACATGGAAATACACTTGGCTTAGATGGAATATATACTTAAGTGACTACATCTAGGTGTATTTGAACGGATTCCAGCCCAAAAGCTGGCCACTTTTCATTATCGTTGGGTATTCCAGGCCTGTCTCATCCATTCACCTAGACCTGGCACTTTCGGAAGCTGAGACTTGTAACCCATGTATGGCCAACCGAACTTTCATCCTCCAATATCCCCGGGAACATATATGTACCTGTCACCACTTTGTCACTCGAGAGGGAAATCCTTGTTCTCACGAGGAGTGGACCGCTGGTGCCGCAAGGAGACCAAATGCGCCCGGATGCTGTCACATCCTTTTTGACTGTGAAAACATCCCGTATTGGACCTGATACTCTTGCCTCGGTTGTGGTATTCTCGAGTCCTGATATAACCGTCAGCAATATTCAGGAAAGACCTCGAACTGCGAGTTAACCTAATCATGAACAGAAAGGCAGAACTCACGGCTGCTGAAGTAATACACAGCCTGCATAATTCCAATCATACCGCTGTCTAAAACCGCATAACCATGAAAGATAGTCTCGGTGATCGAATATTGAAATTCGGCTGGGTGAGTGAGGTTCACGCTCAGATCACATGATGGCTGCCTGTCTTTCACAGAGGTACCAGGCCCGGTGTATGCTTGATAATTGTCAAAAGAGACGTAAAGTCTACTGGTGAGTTAGACATCATTGTCAAACAGTGCCCTCTTAGCCTTTAAGGACACATACGACTTTCTGTCACTGGACAACGTGGTTCCCGCCGCTCCCTGTGAACATCCATTGCCTGCCGCTGTGAAGTTCGAAATGAAGATTTGATCGATACTGGGCTCTTCAGCCTGTCTTGTTTCTTTCTCAGCCAATACTGTTGCAGAGACCAGCGCAAGTAGGGTGACACAAATCCAGATCATTTTTGCTTGTTTGAAGTACAGGCGAGGATATTATGTTATTGAAGATGGCAGGCAATGTACTGATAAAGAGTGCCTGCCTTGGGGATTAGAGAGAATTATATGAATCGAAGCTCTTTCAAGACCTAAATCAATTACAGCAGCTGAGTTCAAAACAGTGCAGTGCATGGCGCCCCTCTTTCAGCTGGCTGAAGGGCCGATGCGGGGAAGAAGGATAGATAGATTGTGAGTGTAGCGAGCCTCGTATTGACTTACTAACCGGCAGAGTGGATGATTTGAATCGTTGTGGCACAGTGACACAAAAATACCTTTTAAAGTTGCCGAAATTCGAATCTCAGTCACTCAGGAGTCGACCACGTCTAGAGCTGGCGAGCATTTCTGATCGCGAACCTCCCTCGATCATTTCCAAATTGAAAGAGCTCCTCGACTGTAACCGATCCGAAGTGTCTATAGCGGCCCTACTTGCCTTGTTACCCATTTTTAGAGTTTTTTTTTGCCCCCTTTTGGAAGTCTGGAGCAAAAGCTTGTCTTCACGATGTGAAGTGATTAAGAGAAATAAGTCAAGTCAGGAAGTGAATTTTCAAATCAGAGA
Source organism: Cadophora sp. M221 (assembly GCA_017366145.1). Taxonomy (NCBI): domain Eukaryota; kingdom Fungi; phylum Ascomycota; class Leotiomycetes; order Helotiales; family Ploettnerulaceae; genus Cadophora; species Cadophora sp. M221. The sequence continues at coordinate 13,511 of JAFJYG010000218.1, read as the reverse complement.
CAGATTAAAGTTTACTGACCCATGCGCAGCTTAATTTTCGAGCAGGTTGGTAAAGTCTATTTTCGTCTTCTTGTTTCACCGAGATCTACAACAAAAAGCTTGCGGTTAAAACCGTATCATTGGGATGTTCAGGGTTCAAAGATCATCGAGTGAATTTCAAAATCAAAAAACCTCCCCGAGCCTCCCGAGTAGGCATACTAAGAGACCTGCCAGCATCAAGGTATACTCCTGAAATAGTAAGAGACATCTAGAAATCTGTCCAACAAACATCTTTGTGGATTTCTAGATAGTCACTGTAGCTGAAAAACTTAATCTTCTTGAAAATACTGATACTGTAGTGTCGTCGTGTTTGTTCTTTTAACACCAAAGAACCTCTTGGGGAATCCCGCCAAGTATATTTGGTTCTTGCTCGGAGCACCGTATCCCGTGGGTTGTTGAAAATTTCGGAACCTATAACCCACCAAGGATATATGAAGGCGGACACTGATACACTGGAGAACTGGGACGAATGTGTCAGCAATTGCAAGAAAGATCAAGTAATGAGTTATCAAAGCTAGAAAGTCCTTCACTTCTGAAAGCATGGCAGTTTTCAAAAACCATTTGATGACAACCAAGTAGATGCCAGTAGCCAACGAATCGCAGCTTCGGAGCTATTGAGCCGAGCTGGGTAAAGTGGCGTTGAGACCGTGATGGCTCCTTACTTGGCGGATAGACCCTGTCCGCTCACCCCGCGAATCAGAAATCTGTAAACCTGGGGAAAATACGGGGAATTCAATTCAATCGATGTCTCCGCCGTTCATCCAAGCTTTGTGCCAATGAAAAATGCATCTTGGCTGCTTAGCCCCACCGTCTGAGGAGCAAGCCCCACGTTACACTTGATCACTTGTTGCTCGGTTTTGTTAAGGCACATGCAATTCATTTGGGAGAATGGCCCATTAGCCAGCTGTACATGCTGTGGATTCTTTCCCATGGTTGCACACAACTGTTGTATACTTCTAAGCTGCTCCAAGCTTCATAGTCTTATATCTCACAACGTGTCCCTGTTTAGATGACTGCTACCATGGGCCAAGACACTTCCAAGCGATGGAAAAGCGACTTGAGAAACTATTCCCGGCTCCTTATCGATGTTTCCGAAGCAATCGGCAATGTGCGAGTAAGTCACAACCCATCCTTGAGACAACATGAATCAAGCCGTCTGCGGATCACGGAAACACACCAACCTATCAATAACCCCAGCTTTTGTTTATTGACTCGTAGAGGGGTATAACACTTGGCTGCATACTTGGCGGGGTATCCCCAATACTGAGAAGGGATGTTCAATACTGGGGCCCCACGAATTGCTGCTTGGTTGCTCACAGACCGGCAAATGTCGAGAATTCCAATTGCAATTTGCCGATGAACATTGTTGTGCCTCCAGCATGCACATCATCTATATAGAGTAGACGTCTCAACAAGTTTTTACTGATCAACCTCAAAACATTCGACTTGTCCCTCCAAAAGCTACGTTGCCATATCGAAACAATCGGAATCAGAATCAAGATGGCGGAGGTCAAGGATACTATCCCCGCGAATCGAAGAGTCTTCATCGCAAATGCGGTCGTCACTTTAGCCTCATTTCAATATGGAGTTGATTTTGGGTTGATCGGCGGCTTGCAAGCAATGAAAGGTTTCCTACAGGTGTTTGGATTCCCAGCACCGAAGACTCCAAATGGCTGGAATCTTACCACGGAACGCCAGCAACTCATCTCATCGCTCATGACCCTTGGAGCTTTCCTCAGTTCCGGTGGCGCTGGCTTTTTGGCCATCAAACTTGGGAGGAGGCACTGCCTATGGATGGCTTGCGTGTTATGCTGTGTGTCGAACATAATCATGATGACAACTGAGCACATTATTGTGCTTTATGTTGGACGATTCATCAATGGTTTGGCGAATGGTCTGTTCATGACCTTTGCCCAGCTTTACATTCAAGAGAGCAGTCCTGCCAAATACAGAGGCCTTTTCTTGACCGCGTTCCAATTCGGCACGTCCTTTGTAAGTTCTACACCATCTCGCTTCTCCATTTCTGAAAACTCACAAATCAAAGGGAACTCTTTGTGGAACAATCATTGACTGGGCAACTGCCAAACGACCCGGAAAATCCGCATACCTGATCCCACTCGGTATAATTTATATCGTTCCTGCTTTCCTCGCTGTCGCTCTATTCTTCATCCCCGAAAGCCCCAGATGGCTGCTGTTGAATGGACGCCGGGCAGAAGGCGTGAAGTCTCTAGCGAGATTGAGGCCTGATGATGCGGATGTTGAAGACGAAGCCGCAGTCATTGTGGCTGCCATTGACAAGGAGAAAGAACTCAGCAACGGGATTGGGATAATCGACTGCTTCAGAAATCCTGTCGACAGGAGGAGAACCATCATTGCCATTGGGGGTGTCACCTCTCAAGCAGCCACCGGGTCCATGTTCATTATCGGTACGTCTTGCTTAAGCTTCCTTTTTTTTTTTCGAGAGGGTAAAGGGGGGGTTGTGAAATCGACTGACATTTTTCATACAGCTTACAAGGCATACTTCTTCACTATGGCCAAGGTGGCAGATCCCTTCGGCATGTCATGCGTCCTCAGCACTATCGGTCTTCTTGCTCTCATCATTAACTCTTTGTTTGTCGTCCGATATGGTCGTCGTCGTGTTCTCTTGATGACCGGCTTGTTGGTTTGTGGTGTCCTACAGTTGATCATCGCCGTAGTCTACGACAAGAATCCTGGGACCAAGAGTACTGGAAGAGTTATCGTAGCTCTCACTTCACTCTACATGTTCAGTTATAATGTAAGATCCTTCTTCAAAACGTTCAATATGCAATTTCTAACTGAAGCTTTCAGGGAATGGTCGCGCCTTCTGCATGGCTGACAGGTGGCGAGATGCCATCCCAGCGTCTTCGCAGCTACACATTTGGACTCGCAGCTGCCATCGGCTTCTTCATGGCCTGGCTCACACAATTCACTGCTCCGTATTTCATCAACCCCATGGCCTTGAACTGGGGTCCAAGATACGGCTATATATGGTTCCCATCCGCAACTGTTACTGCGGTTTGGGTTTACTTCTTCCTACCTGAAGCCAAGGGCCGAAAGTTGGAAGAAATGGACGAAATGGTAAGCGAGTCCCAAAAATATAGCAAATTATTCAAAATAATGCCTACTAACATGTTTAAAAAGTTCGAGCACAAGATCCCAGCACGCAAGTTCCGCAAATATGTCTGTGTCGGCCCTTTGAGAGCAGAGGAAAAGTTAAGCAGAGTTGCTACGCAAGATGAAGTGAAGGGAGAGAATGACGTAAGAACCTCTAATCGCTTGATAGTATTGATCGCTGATTTCAGATAGGCGACAGTTCAAACAGTCGAAGTAGCGCAGAAGTGAAGGAGAGGTGGTACTCGAGGCTGACCAAATCCCAATCCTTCCCCAATCTCAGAAAACACCAAGTCTAGTGTAATGAATCAGAATCTGAGCTTGGAACATGTTGAGATCAGGGACAACTTTGAATGATGTGCTGTTGTACTCTCTTCTTGATGTTTTTGGGTTTTGCCTGTATTAAATCTTTGCTATTAGACCTTGGTTGACGAATACCGTCTTTTATACGTGTGGAAACCAAAGACATGACCCGAAACCCCAACCTTCTACATCAACCGAACACATTATTCCCCAACCCCACATTTGATTCCGTTGCACCTCAAAATGTACCCAGCTGTGAGATATTCGGAGAATAATACAGCGTGACATAAGGACCCTTCGCAGACGAATAAGCGAACGAAAGGTAGGTATATGATGCTTTGACAGGCATCCCTTCGCCGTTTCCGCTGCTGAAAAATTAGCATTGAGTACTTTCTCAGGCCATGGAATGCGTGTAACGTACCATATTTTCTGAAAGTCATCATCATAAGTGCTGCCAATGGCCCAGTTCTGAGACGTGAAGTAACTCCCAAGCCGCGCAGTGATCTCCTCATCACCAATGGGACATGTCCAAGCTGGAACATAGAGCTTGATATCAGGCATCTCCACACCTGGAATTATCTCTAGCCCAAGAAACAAAAACGCAGAATTGAACTGCGTGCTCTCCGTATCGCCGAACAAAGACACCCAGAACTTCTCGAATGCCGCTAGACCCTCATCAACTTCGGCACCAGAGCGTCGCCCGCCGAGAGTATACATGTTCTTGACGTTCGCAAAGGATGCGATATTCTCCTTGACGTATAATTTGATGCGAGCCTTGGACGGAGAAATACAGTCGATTGCCATCATCTCAATGCTTTTTTCTTGTTCCTCACCGCCGAGGTTCGAGATCACTTTATTGACCGAGGTATTGACTGTGCTCTGCTTTTTGCTGAGGAAAGCTTCAATGTGAGCCAGTGTCGGAAGCACTGAGGTTGTTGTGGAGTGAAGTTTCTTAGCCGAGTCAATCACACACTGAGTAGTGGATTTCCCCGACAACAAAGCCCGACGGTGGGGGAACAAGTATGCCTTGAGAATCGGTGCAAACTTCTCAGATGGAAGGTCGAAAGCGAGGAAGCAAGTTGGGGTCATCTTAGCCGGTGGTGACAAGGATTGAAGAGTTTGGATCTCGGAGTTAGACAAGAACAGTTCGGAAGTGAAGTGTTTCCACCATTCTGTATCGAGGCCTGAACACACCTTTTTGGCTGATAGGGATTCCACAAAAGCCAGCGGACGTTCTTGACTCAGAGGATCTAAATCAGTTCCAGCATTTTGTCCTACAGGCTCGATAGAGAACCGAATTTGTTGTTTTGAGCCTTGAATGTTCCATGATGGCTCGAATGGCGAGTGATCCTTGGTCAGATGTGGTGTCCAAGCTGAAATTGAAGAAGGAATAGGTCCTAGAGCCGCAATGATGAATTCGTCGAAGAATGTTACGTATTTTTGATGAAATTCTGCCGGATAGTTCGCCCCGCGAAGGAAATCTTCATACAGTGGCCTCGTTGTTCCTTTCCAGAATGAATCTGTAGTCGGGGAGAGGGATCCGTCTGCTGGAGTACTGGATGCCGTATTGTCACTAAGTTCAGCGGAGTTGAGAGAAGGTGGCACGATACTGGCTGAACTGCTAGACACCGAATCCACTTCCACCGTTACATCCCCTTTTAGGGGCATCTTGCTGAAATCGAGGTCTAGCATCGAACTCAGGGCGTTCCCATGAGATTTCAAGACTCGTGAGCCATCCTTATCCGCTGCAAAATCTGGGAGGACTAACAGAGATTCAATTGTCATCGTGAATACAGAAAAGGATAGTGTGATAGTGGGAGATTATAGATAGTTAAAAGGAAGATGCTGTGGTACGTAAGGGTCTGGATAAATATGATGCGCGCCGCATCTGGTACTTATATCAACGTCCTTAATCGCCAAGTTGACAGCTATCATCTTGCTTCATCCAGTGAGCTGATAGTGCCTGATATTGTCCCGAGCGTACCTCACTGAGCTAGCTACAATACTAGCTTCTTGACTGAGACATGGCTTAATGCGATTTGTTGCTCTGGCAGAGGTCCATGCATCAGTGCGAGAAAGTTTGTACTTTATGAAGCACATACTGGAACTAGCAATATGCAACTGACAATTTTATGAGGGATTAAAACAATTCCCACCTTTGTTCAAAGCTTCGGTGTCTTGATATGAAGACTTTGGTAGTAAGATAGTCAACAAACAAATCCCACATCATGAGGCTTGTGCTTAGCACTAAGTTACTAGCGCTTGTGCGATCTGATATGTCAGGGGATTTGCTCCCATCTTAGACAATTCTTGGTTTCAGCTCGGCTCAGTCAAAGTCTTGTAAATTGTTTCCAAGAGGCTATCTTTGAGTTTCTGTACTAGCATTGCTCATCACCCGTGAGATGGTCTCACCTCATCCCTCAGAACTCAAAGCCATGGCATGCGCGAGAATCCTCGACAACACGATCGGAAAACCCTTTTCACACATACAATGAGTTACATCAATGAGTCTAGCACTATGAACAGAAATTACCAAGAAACACTTTTGACGTGTGTTTTAAGGGATTTCGTATGCCCAGACCTACTTTGCACAGATCAGACTGTGCTCCCGCTCGCCAAGCCACGAAGGACTTCAGCGCATCCCACTGCCGCACTCAGGGATCTGTAGATCTGTACAGTATCGTGGTCTAATAAATAGACTTCGAGATCAACTATGCGTCAATGCCAAAGTCGGATTAGAGTATTAACCTTTACGGCGGAGATCTGGGTCTGTAAATAATGCAAATCTCAGTTACTAGATCATTTTCTTTTCTTTTCTTCAAATGCCACTTGGTATCCAGGTTCCTTCACGACCAGCGCTGGGAGTCGACAGGGCAGACGTGTCTCCGATTTCAATCAGCACGGCATGGTAGTTCATGTGTCGGGCCGTGTGCCCCCCATCAGCAAACTTTGGTGGCTTTTCTGGCTTGATTCTAAATTCGCACCACTAAGAGAAAACAAGATATCAATGCCATTATCTGAGCGGTAAACATGCAAGTCGTCGGTTATCCCATGCGGGATGGTTGGAAGGGGTTGTGGACGAACCACCAGCCCAAAGGGGCAAATGGAGTCGAGTGCCACATCAAGCCTCACAAGACGATTTCTTTAATGATGTTCAAATCCGTCGTCTCGCTTCAATGATTATTGACTTCCCAAAATTACTCTCCCTCCTTCCAGTTCCTCACGTTATTATCACGTGTGTTAAACTCGTCCCCCTTTCTTCGTAGACGAGCTCGTTTATGCGAAACAACAATTCAATTCGCATCTCGAATGAATTTCTCACCATCCCCAGGCATAAAAAACCCAGAGAGAGTGAGATAGCCCGATTCCCAGACCAATCCTGAAATACTTAAACCCGACCAAGGATCATCAGGCTCAATGCGGCACTTCTCCTCTCCTCGTCACCATTCCAGGAAGAAACTCAACTCCCAATATGGCAAGACTTCCAAAGTGGGGGATTGCTGTCACATAGCGCAATTCGCATCTGCACACCCGCTATCACTCAGGGTCGAGAGTTTTTCCGACCACATGGGATGGACGTTTACTCCTTGGCAAACGCGTCGAAAGGCGTGTTCTCCGCGTTTGCAATCTGGATGTGCGATATTTCCCAGCTTGGCAGGGACTTTAAGCATATTCCAGATGCCAATATTCTTCGGCAGTGCTGAGGCCAAGTGATGGCAAACACCCGTATATAACATCGGGGAGGCATTCGTGGGGACCTTTTGATACAGTGTATTTTAAATTTCTGCAGTTTTTTTCAAAATGGGGCTCATCTTTCACCCACTGAGTATTCTCGCCTTTGCAATTCTTGCATTATGCAAATTTGTTCTCGCACAAGATGAATACGATTACATCGTAATTGGGTCCGGACCTGGTGGCGGTCCCCTTGCAGCCAATCTCGCACGAGCAAACTATACCGTTCTCCTCCTCGAAGGCGGTGATCAAAGTACCGGCAATTCAGGAGGTCAATATCCACCACAGATAACCTGGGATTTCTTCGTCAAGCACTACGACGATGAGGAACGTACGCTCAAACACAATCTCCTCACATGGAGATTGACGAACGGAAATTACTGGGTGGGAAATAAGAATGTACCTACCGGAGCAAAGTTGTTGGGTGTTTATTACCCAAGAGGTGGTACTGTTGGTGGAAGCTCGATGATCAATGCAATGGTTACTTTCTTGCCAAGTGAGAGTGATTGGAATCATATCGTTGAAGTAACTGGCGACAAGACGTGGAGGTTCGCAACCCTAGCCTCATATTTAGTCCACAAGACAGCACTGACAGACATCTAACAGCCACGCCAATATGATCGACGTATTCAAACGCATCGAACACAACAATTACCTCCCAAAAGGTACACCCGGCCACGGTTTCGACGGCTACTTCCAAGTCGGACTCGCCAAACCCACATCTCTCCAGAACCCGGGTCTTTCCGTAATGCAAGCCGTCGCCTCCTCCCTCTCCTTGGACCCGTCGAAAGTCCTCCAAATGGTCTCCAACGACTCCAATTTCCTCGACCCAACACGCGACAAGCAAGTCGGTATCTGGGGCCTCCCATCACACATAAAGACGAACGGCCAGCGCTTCAGCTCGAGAGATTACATAGTCGACACCATCAACGCCGGTTTCCCACTCACACTATCCATGAACTCACTCGCTACCAAAATCCTCTTCGGGAATTCAACAGCATGTGGTTCCAAACCAAGAGCAACAGGCGTCGCGTACTTACAAGGAAAATCTATTTACGCCGCCGACCCCCGCTTCTCCAGCTCCAACAAAGGAGTCTCCAAGACTGCAACCGCAAGGAAAGAAGTAGTCATCAGCGGGGGGACCTTCAATTCCCCTCAAATCCTCATGCTCAGCGGTATCGGTCCCGCGGACCAGCTCAAGAAATTCAACATCCCAGTCCTGGTCGACTCTCCAGGCGTAGGAAACAACATGCAAGATAACCAAGAAGTGCCCGTCGTCGGCATAACCAAGCAGAGCGGCTCGGGATCGCCAGGTGGCTGTGTCCTTCTGAAGACTAAACACGCCGTTTACGATGAGCGCGATATGTTTACTTTCCAAGGCCCATTCGTCTTCCGTGGATTCTGGCCAAGTAACCAATCTAATAACGCCTTGCCTGCTGATAAAGCTGGATCGTATGGAATATCGACCGTGAAGATGCATCCGCAGAATAGGCTTGGTACTGTCAAACTCCTGTCGAATAACCCGCAAGATATGCCGGAGATACATTTTAACTTGTTCAAAGAAGGGAGGGAGACTGATATGGGTGCGATGAAAGATACGATTGCTTGGGCGAGGAAGGTGCATTCTAGTGTTAAGGCACCTGTTGGTCCATTGACGAGTGTTGAACCCCCGTGTAAGGGCACGCCTGATGTGGATGGCAGTTGTGGGGATGATGATGAAGATTGGATTATTGGACAGACGTTTGGGCATCATCCTACCAGCACGTGTGCTATCGGTGGAGACAACGATAAGAACGCGGTCTTGAATTCGAGATTCAAAGTCCGAGGCGTCGGTGGATTACGAGTTGTTGATGCGAGCGTCTTCCCTCGAATCCCAGGTGCATTTCCAGTCGTTGCTACGTATATCGTCAGTGGAAAGGCAACGGATGTGTTATTGGAGGATGCTAAGAAGGTTGATCAGTGTTAATTAGTCGAATTATAACAAATTTACATAGGAATCCACAAAATGTCCAATATTCTCAGATACACACTCCTTCAGCTCATATTTTCATCACCCTCGCTTAAAATTCCTCCCCATCCCTAAGCGCATTCAAAACATCTTCCCTAATCTCCTCCCCAACCCACCTCCAATCTTCCACCTCGCCCTCCCTCACAAAACCCAAGCCTTCACCACCCGTCCACACCTTCACCAACTCCTTCACAACCCACCTCCTCACTCCATCCCCCATCCCCAAATCCTCAAAACACCTCTCCAAGCTCACTCTCATCACTTTTCCTCTCCACTCCCCACCCTCCAGCGTCTCAAGAACCTCTCTCTTCAAAGCCTCCCAACCAAATCCATCCGCAAGGCAATATAACTCCAACAGCGCATTCACATCCCGCAAACCACCTATGTCCTCTCCGTCATCCACCCTTCCAAATTTCCCACAAGCTCCAAATACATTCTCATCGCCTATCTCCGATTCAAGCGGCGGAGAAGGATACGGGATCACATTTCTCCCCTTTGGCACAGGAATTCTCAAGCGGATTTTTCGCGGTGCAGAGGGTGTGATTAGGCGAATCATGATGCGTTTTTTCTGGAGCCTGCATGGGAATTCCATCAGCTCCGACTCTAGAAGAAAGCAGAACATACGCACCGAGGTGTGTGCGGTATTTCACTCTCCTCCTTCTCTGGGTGGGTATACTGCTGCCTTTTGCATCCTCTGACTACTTCCTCCTGGGAAGAAGTATTCTTTCGTTTGCGTGTGATAGGCATAATTGCGTCTCGCTTCGTATGGCTTGGTCTTGTCGTCTCTTGTCTTCTTTTCTCACTTGAACCCCCAAACAAATTTCTTATCTCCCGAGATGGCAAACAAAGAAAAATAATAATTGAAATCTACACCCCGTTCAATTTATCTCAATCAGAAAACGACCCATCTCCTGTCTTTATACATCTCGCACCATCCTCAATTATTCCTCCATCCCAATCAGAGCCAAACCTATGTAGACATTGCATAAGCATTCGCATTCACGTACTCCGAAAAAGCTCGTAGATGTTCCTTCCAAACTCCCAATCGCATCATCCGATCCCCGAGTCCGATCTGATGCTAAATAGGGACTGAGTCAGCCCACGGTGTCGCAGGTCGGGGACTTTTCCCACGGACCGAGCCGGCACTAATGAATTTTATCCCTTTCCTCTACTTAGTCATACTCCACCAATCAGATCACCCCACAACAGGTAAAACCCCCCGAACCACCACACCCACCTTCCTCCTCCCTTCCCTTCCTCAGATTCTGATCTTCATTCGGACTCTACTCTCCTATAATTACCTACCAGTAATAAATCCCGAATCTCGACCATCCAAGAAGCAAAATTCCCGACATGCACACGTACAGTGCAAAATCAACGAAACGTCTCAATTTATCCCCCTTTGTTTGTTTCTATTTCTATTCCTATTTATACTTCCTGTCGTTAAGCTTCGCCTAAACTACGCTATATAATGTTGTGATTTTTGATGATACATATCTAATACCCAACACAATACTCCGCTCTAAAACCCTTATCCGGGGGTATCAATGATCTCCTTTTCTCCCCATGATCCAGAAACGCCGGCTACACCATACAATACCACCGTATCCCATGCAATGCCACTCAATGCTTCCATAACATCCAAAGAACCACTTTCTAACACCCTCTCCTTCCAAGTCCTCCGTCCATCACCCATCCCTTCCCTAATCTGCCACATAATCCATTCATTTCTTCTCCCCCGCCCCAGAACCCTCACTCTTCCCAACCTTCACACTCTCGAGATGATTCCTCAACTCCACAACCTTAGCATCAATCTCCCCAACACCACTCGGCTCAGGTAATCCCTCAGCCACACGCCCTCCTCTGCTTGCAACTGTCCTCTCAACAACCATCTGCCCCGGCCCTTGTCCTTGCCTCCCACCCCCAGCAGCAGCCTGCGCTCTAGCCTCCGCTTGAGCCCTAGCCGCCGCCTGGGCCTGAACCTGCGCCTGCTTAACAGGAACGAGTTCCTTGACGAAATCCTGCGCCTCCTTACACCCCTCCATGAGGAACTTAATAGCTAGTGTAGCCCTCTCCTTCAAATACTCGTTATAGCCATCGTACACGCAGCAGTTCAACAGCGGCATGATACCCTCATGGCTCAGCAACTGGCTCTGCACTGTCGGGTTTCCAGGTCCGTTCCGGCGGGCGTTGGTCGGTGCGATGAGTGAGGTGAGGATTATCAGGATCTGGATCTTGATGCCTGACCATGGGAATTTGTGCGGTGTGTCGTGGAGGGGTGGTTGTGGTGGGAGGTTTGGGTGTGGGTTTTGTGCTGTGGGGAGGGGTCGTTCGTCGAGTGCTTTTCGGGCTACGCCTGCTTCGAGCGCTTTGAGGAGGGCGATGAGCTCGTATACTGTGTCCCATTCTATGAGGAGGTTTCGCATCTCTGGGATCTCGGCGATGACGGAGAGGAAATCTAGGTATTGAGAAAGACCGTCTTTGGCTCGCTCCATGTCCCAAAGATCAACAGGGAAATCGCTGTGGTGTTTCTTCTGTTGGCGGATTTGAGCTTGAGCGTATATGAGAGCGAGACAGTCTGGGACGACGCGTGTACGGAAGTATCCGTAGAGGAAGTGGATGAGCTTTGCGTCCCGATTGTAGTCTTTGACATCATCGTAGATAGGACTGTCCTTGCGAGCTCGGAACATGTAGTTGATGAGTCGAAGTAGAACTGTCTGTGCTGGCGAGACGATATCCTTCAGGATGCGCAGTGAGTTCCAAGCATACGGTAAAAGGGCGTTATGGTGGAACGACTCAATGATCTGAGCCGTGATCTGAAAGATAAATTGCTGATCCGTCTGTTCCCACACTGCAATGAAAACCAACAACTCCCTCAATAGATTCTTGCCGCAATCTAAAGCAAGGAACATCTTGCATCTCGTCTTTTGCAGATTCTCTCCAGCGGGAGTAAGTCCAGAGCCCATAGAATCAACAATACAAGCTTTGACAGTCATATGCAAAGCCTCAATCTGTTTCGTATCCAGAATATTCGGGATCTCAGTGAGCAACCCACGAAGCGGACCCTCAGCATACGAATCATCGTCGTCTTCTTCATCTTCCTCGTCCTCACCATCTTCGCCATGAAGAGACCGATCATCATGCTCGTCACCATGCAAACTTCCGTTCCCATGCGGATGGTCATACCGCTCTTCTTCATAGTGATCCGCTTCCTGGCCTCGAGGCATGTAACGATGCATGGCATTCTCTTTACATGCAGCCGCTCGCTCTTTAGCACTCTCAACAGTCTCCATCGGGACAACCCAGCCATCAAAATTTCGATCTCGGACTTGTTTCCACCAAATATCGATTTCATGGGAAACTCTCGCGTAGAGCCTATCCTGCTCATACTTATCTTCCAAATCCGGTTTCCAGATTGGAGACGTCGATTCCTCTGTCCCAGCTGGGACTTCGTCATCTTCTGGTTCAGGTAGTGGCCCAGGCGTGTATCCAGTTTTGACGTCGGCTGAGTACTTCTCAAGCAGTTTTGCCGCCAGAGCGTCCTTCTTATTATGCCGTTTAATCCAATTCCTGACCTCTTGATGTACCTTCTCAACATTCAGATCATCAGGAGGAAGTTCATGAATAGCATCATTCCTCAAATCTTCATCGAACAACATCTCGAACCAAAACGACATCTTGAAGCGATCATTACCCATGGTCCAATTATGCGTATGCTGTAAGCACGTAACCAGCAATTTCTTGTCTGTGAAGTATCAATAAAAAGAGCCCAAAGCAGGAGAGAAAATGGAAACCCACAAAGCTCCGTAATCTCATTAAGTCTCCCCCTCCTCTGGTCATCAACCGTCTCCCCATCATAGCCCTTACTCGTAACATTCACACACAACACCACCAACTTCTGCACCGCACGATCAAATCGAACAGCAGCACAGATCTCCTGCGCCGTATCCTTGATCGCCAACATATTCCTACTGATAACCAGCAAGTTGTTCAAATAGTGCAGATCCTCTCTCAGCGCATCGTAGTTCTTGTGTATAAGGTCAGCGGATTCCGAGACGTCGTGTCCATTGCGTTCTGTTGGATCGATGGTTTTGAGTGACCATTTCTCGAGGGAGGGGATGGCTGTGTTGAAGATCTTTTGGAGATGCATCCAAATATCGACATTTTTAGCAAGGGTTTCTCTGGGGTAGAAGTGTTAGCATTGCTCTAGATCTTAGCTGTTGTCTCCCTCGGTATCAACGTCTCCTCTAAATCGCCCTCCTCATCCCAACTCCCTTCCCTTCCCTCTCTACAGTCA
>JAFJYG010000217.1:0-65127 GCA_017366145.1 Cadophora sp. M221 | reverse complement strand
CCCCCTACGCCTCCAACAATGGCTCGTAGTCTACGACCTCGGGAAACTCATCTCACCACCCCTCTCCGCTATCTCAGCACTCTCCTGGTTCTACACCTCCTACACCTCCCCCAGCACAGACTCGACGACAACGCAACTCTACGCCACGGCCGGAGCACTGACGCTAGGGACTGTGATCTGGACTCTGGTGGCTATGAGACCGACTAACAATGCGCTGATGAGGATGGCTAAGGTCGCGAGGGAGGAGGGGAGTGGAAGTGAGAGTTTGGGAGGGCAGTTTCAGAAGGAGGCGGAGAGGGATTTGGGGAGGTGGAGTTGGATGAATTATGTTAGGGCTGTGATTCCGTTGGTGGGTGGTTGGGTGGGGTTGTATGCTGCTTTGAAGTGAGGGCTGAATGAAGTGGTGGTTACCTTGTCTTTGAGAAGGGAGGGGTAGGCAGTCAAAGACTCTTTTAAGGGAGTTTGAGACGAGGCTTTTCTGGTTTGGTTTGGGAAGAATGAGTAGGCGTAATCACTTGTGAATTGGCGAGTTGGTTTGATATGACGGCGAGCAGATGACTTCCATGGATATGACAAGATAATTCAAGTCATTACGAAGTTAAACCCAACCGACACGTTGAGAGAGAACCTTGAGGAGAGCAAGGATTGAACGTTGTGAGGATAGAAACCACTTCTAGAACTGAGTAGGATCTTTGGAGTTCGATGGGCTTCCTTTTTGGCTTCATGACATTCTGCGAAGGTAGCTACTTGCCTCAAAAGAAAATAGAACAAACAAAGCCTAGAAGTGCTTAACTAAACTTCCCCAGATGTGATGGGGGATTCTTGGAAGGGAGGGCCCTCCACGTTGCCTCTCAAAATCGAGCCCGCACCGCCAACTCTTCAAAAGTTACTTCACAAGCCACCGCGTCGATATGATAGACACACATGAGTTTTTTGAAGTTTGATTGTACTGCAGCTGGCTGGCCTGGCTCGAATTAAATATTTTACAGTGTATGGCCCCTGCACAAGCGAATCTTCCCTGTTATGCTTCTTTCTCTCTCTCCTTCTATCATCCCCAGCATGGAACAGTCCAACCTCGCTTCCCCTCCCACCTCAAGATTACAATACCAGCCAGCCAAGGCTATCAGAAAAAGGGAAAAAAGACGAACGCAGCGCAGGCTTAACGATCCCAGGTCCTTGCTCATCCGCAAAAGGGGACGCATCCAGCCCTCGCAGCAGCAACAGAACTGACGCAAAATGCAGAAAACGCGCATGCATGAATCTCCTTGCAAGCCGGGAGCGGGAGAAGATCAGGCACGAAAGAGCAAAAGAAAAGGAGAACTATTGTCACAAAAGCTTTTAGTCGTTGGCCCCTGAGCCGGTCGATACCGTCCCCGTTGGTCAAATCCCATGAGCCAAAAGAAAATGCAGCAAAAAGCAACCTGTCTCCCGCACACCTTCCGAAATATGCGGAGCAAACGAGAAAAAGAAATCTGGTCTATTGGGTCGAGCGCGAGGTATCATGGTATGTAACAGAAAGGGAAGGAACTTTTAAGACACGTTTTTGAAAAAGGCCCCGCCGCAAATGCAAGATCAGCCCACCAGTCTATGCACAGAGATTAGGATGCTTCTGAAAACACTTTTGTGTATGTTGACGGAATGCTCATGACTCGCTCTCCTTGTCGCCAGACTTATCTGCGGATGCAGGTGTAGCCTTTGACAAAGCGGGGGAGACAGATGTTGAAGGTGGCGAGGTTGGGTTCTCGTGATCACCAGAGCCTAATCCTGCAAGAAGACTGTGAAAAGTTAGACAATAGATCTTAGTGAGCGCTGAGTGCGGCGACATACCTGAATGCATTTGCGGAAGTAGCAGACTCCTTTTCCTTGTGAGGTGGTGTGCCTGTTCTTGACGAAGCTCCAGAATCCTCCCCTGTTCTGCTCAATGAACCGCCGGGACCCATCTTGCGACCACTGTTGCTGCGCGACGAGAACATCGATGTTGGACCGAACGACATCTGCTGGCTGGAAGCTCTGCTGGCGTTCTTGTTGGTGAGACGGCGAAGGTCATCCATACCAACAGTGTTCTTCTGATAATCGACAGGTGGTTGGTTGTATTGGTTGGAGAAATTTCTTGAATCACCCCGACCCATTTGCATACGACCACCTCCACGCTGACTGCCACGGGCGTTGTTCTCAGCTGCCTTTTGACTTGCAGCTGCCTCGGCCTGTAAAGAGTTAGTAAACCGTTTGTAGTTATGAGGTTGTTGGGAAAAACTTACCTCGACTCGGATCTCATCAAGAGTCTTGGGGCCCTTGTTGTTGTCCTTCGATGCCCATCGCTTCTTTCGCAAATCGATGATGTCCATGAGCATGAATCTCAGTCGACTTGGCAACTCAGGTGTATCAATCATGCTCTGGATACGCTGGAAGTAGACATCCATCATTGGCTTGCCCTTCTCAGTGCTATCCAAGTTGAAACCGATTGTCTTCAGAAGCTTCGTCAGAGATTCGATTTCAGCCTCATCTGGAATACCAGTGTAGTCGACGAGCTTCTTCACACACTCGTGCATGATACGCTCCGTAAGCATGCTCAGCTTGTACAGCTCACCGATGAACTGAACAAGACCAAGACCACGACGCTTGGCAGTAGCGGCGACGTAGTACTCATCTGACAGCATAGCTGCTTCCTCGGTCTTGGCGTCTTCGCGTTCACCCTCTGGCTTCTCAGGGAGGTCCATCTTCCAGCCGCGCTCAAACTCCTCTTGACACCTGTTAAGCAAGTACTTTCGGAAAAGATTGCCACCAGAGACGATGTTGCCATTCTTGTCGGTGATGCTCTCATCCTTAATTTCAGGGCTCATAGTCTCCAGCATACGCTTACAGAACTTGGCATACATAGAAGCCCAGTGAGCCTCATCAGTGGCCTTCTCGAAGGTGAGTTGAATGACTTGTCGGAGAGTACGTCCATCAGCTTCATCCTTGGACTGGGCAGCGATGGTGAGAATCTGGTCGGCAATCTTGTCGAACTTCTCGGGAGTCATCTTGTTCAGGGCAGCTTTCACCTTACGCTGAACCATGTCAGGTTCCATATGTCCTGTAGCACCTGATGAGCCGGGAGTAGGACCAGCAGCACCAGTGGCAGACTGAGATTGACCGACGGTGCGAGGCTTCCATCCATTCGCCGTGATTTGAATTGGCTTGAGATCCATGCCGGCAGTGAGTGGCATAGTCTTTGCTGCTTGTGCCTCTTGCTTCGCGTTGGAACCTTGGAAGTTGTCTTTTCTGCTTCCGCCGCGTTGTGTTCTGCTTTGTTGACGAGGTGAGTGAGGCGCGTTGTTCATACCAGAGTTTGACATGCCACGTGCCATTTGGTTACCACCAGGGAAGCCAGCACCACCCGCCCGATTGAACGAGGTGGTAGCGGTTGGTTGAGGACGGGGCATAGCACCACTAGCCATGGCGAAACGCATCTCCGAAGTGGTTCCAGGGGGAAGCGTCTTGCCACCAACTGCACCGAAAGAGCCCATGGCGAAAGCACCAGGCGGGTTGTTTCGAGAAGAGTTTTGTCTGGGACCCATGCTACCACCACCGCCGCCGCCAGGTCGAGCAGAACCTGGTCTAGCAGAGCCTCCATCTCCATCTCCAATAAGAGCCTTGATTTGGGACTCAAATTCCATCGATGGCTTCTCAACGAAGACCTTCTGGAACTGAAGCAAGAACTCCTTATCATACTTGAAACTCTTGCCCTTGGTAGTGACAGCGGAGTTGAGAGCAGGGTTTGGAGAACTGATGTTGGGTGGATACAGTGAAGAGTTCAAAACTGTGAGGAAGCGAGCCGACTTGAGTGACTGAAGTGCCGCGCTTGGTTGAGGAGGTTCGATAGGCTTGGTGTTGAGTGGAGCAAGGTTGAGTGCCGCTGGCTTACCACGCTTCTCGGCAGGGTTGACTTTGGGAGGAGGACCCATAGAGCTATCAGAGTCAGGGGTCGATGCGCCGCTGTCTGTGCCCAACGTGAGATTGGATAGCTTCGTAGCCAAAGTACTGGGGGTACTGGGTCCAGTCTTTGCAGCATCCTTTGTTTCTTCAGAAGACTTGTCGCCACCTGCGGCCTTTGCCTCTGCCTCAGCACGCTTCCGTTCCTTCTCGTCTTCCAAGCGCTCCATCTCACGCTCTTGCTCCTTGAGCTTAGCATCGTTTGCCGCTGCTTCTGCCTTTCTCTTCTCAGCATTGGCGGCTTCGGCAGCCTTCTTCTCAGCCTGGCGCTTTGCGAGGAGTTCTGCCTCCTTCTTCTCTCGCTCAGCCTCAGCAGCCTCCATTTCTTGGATCTGGCGCTCCAACTCGTCTTCCTCTTCCTGCTTCGCCTTCTCAGCAGCAGCCTTGGCTTCGGCCTCTTCCTTGACCTTCTGCTCCTCGGCAGCCTTAGCCTCCTCCTTCGCCTTTTCTTCCTCCTTTAGCTTGGCCTCCGCAGCTACCTTAGCAGAGTTCACCGCATCTTCCTCTTCCTTGGACTTTCGGACTTTCTCGACGATCTCAAGACGGATTTGTTCCTGGGTCTTGTGGGGAGCGGCGCTGTCTGTACGAGTGTGCTGAGGAGTAGCAGACTTTGGTGGGGGGGTCGGCGTAGACGCAATAACAGGTGGTGTTCTGGAACGCTGGCTAGGTGCAGGAGAAGCTGGAGCAGCTTTGAAGCTTCCAATATCTAGTGCCTCGCCGTCAGGTCTTTTGATGACAATAGCGGCACTCTTTCGAGTGGGTCTCGCGAAAGCTGGCGAGGCAGGTGTGTTAGGCTTGGGTTGGGGAGTATGCTGTGCGTGAGAAACTGGGGCCATTGAAGGTGTGCCAGGCTGACCCATGCTCGATGCTGGTCGTTCTGACATTTGGGAACCGTTGCGTGACATCGATTGCCCACCACCATTGTATTGGCCAGGGGTGTACTGGGAAGGCTGCTGGAACGGAGGTTGAGGGGATGAAGGAGGGTATGTCATGTGTGACATCTGTGCCATCTGATTGTAGGAGGTGTATGGCATTCCGCCCATAGGCATCCCGCGCGAGTCTGGGCCGTATGGTGGTTGTGGGTAGCCAGGGAACTGCTTCAAAGACTGTAAGTACATCTCAAAGTTATGGGTTTCAGGAGCAAGGTCAATAGTAAGAACCTTTAGATTTTGGGGATTTTGAGAAACGAAAGGGGGGAGAGCAGGGAGTTTTTGGCTCCCGTTATTATGTGTGCGGTTCGAGGGAGCATGCGGCTCATTTGGCATGCCATGACTGAACGGCAGTGAACCAGTCCTCGAATCTCCCATCATATTGAACGGGGCCTTCCCTTCACGAACAGGGGGCATTGGCTCTTCAGTCGTGTAGACGGAACGAGCGACTTCTCTTGAAGGCTCTCGTGTGCGCTGACGGTTTGAGGACTGCTCATTTGACTTGCTCTGCCATGCTTTGTTCTTTCTGCCCTTGCCGGGGTGTGGCTTGGGAGGGAATTCTGTGGGGTGACTGAAGTGAGAAGGGTGAGTTACTTGTTGGTGCATTTGCGGTGGGTAGTAACCGAATGCTTGTGGATTTTGCATCGGCATGGCTTGGTTCATGTTTGGCGTGCCAGGCATTGAACCGCCAGGGATCGAGTTCGCAAGGTTCGGACTGCGGGCAGCCTGGTGAGGCGAGTTTGGGAAGGCAGGGCGACCTTGGCTTTGGAATGACGGAGCCATGGCACCACGAGGCTGGTTGCCGGATGGCCTGAATGTGTTTTGTGGAGGATATCCCATCTGCTGTGGCTGCTGGAAGGATGGATTGAAATTATTACCACCACCTCGGCCTCGACCAGAGTATCCTCCTCGGCCTGGATTGCCTCCAGCATGATTGCCCATATCGCTCTGTACAGACTGGGCAGACTCCTGACGAATGTGACCGGCTTGTTGGCTGCCTGGTGCAAGAGCTCCTTGGTTGCTAGGTGTTCGTTGCCCGTGACGTTGCTGTAAAATATCATTGATTAGTCAAACCCCCAGCAAACGGAAAGAAATCAAACTTACATTGTCGAAACTGCCGAAAGTCATGGGAGCATTGCTACCTTGACCAAGACCAGATGGGGGCTTGCCGCCGCTGGCAGATGGCGCAGGGATTGGGGATGGCGAGTGCGACGGGTCGGTGACTCTTGGGTTGGGAATCGCAATCGGTGCTGAGGTTGTGCTGTGATTGCCCTCAGGGGCTCCGTGAGCAACCTTTGGAGATGACTCTGGGACCGATCCGAATTGAATCTTAATGCCACCAACAGGACCTCCATTCATGCCATTTGCGCCAATTGTGACGGAGCTCTTTCGACTGTGATCAGCGGCAGAGCCATTTGTTGCAGAGCTGCTATGGGCGATCGCAGGTGCAGAAACTGCCGGTACAGCAGGAGAAATAGCTGGCTTGCCATTCATCGGCGAGATCGAGCTACTCTTTCCATGTTGTACCGGCCCAGTGCCCCCAACAGCCACGGCGGGTGAGGGAGTCGAGGATCCCGTCGCGTTAGGTGGCGACGAGACTGCCTTCTTCGCGGTAGAGGCGTACGACAGGGTGGGCTGCGACGCGCTCGTGGAGTTTGGGGCCTGGTTGGGGATTTGTGATTGTTGGGAAACGGAAGTCATAGAGTTTTCTTTTTCGAAGTCGACCTCGTGTGTTTTCGGGGGAGAAATTAATGACGTCGCGACGAGCAAACAGTGCAGATTTCGGTCGCAGAAGTGTAGACCAGATGTCAAATCCGATCTCTTCTATTGAGAAGTCGAAGCCGAGTCGCTGAGACTAATCGTGGAGGGAGTGGAGATCGAGGTAGAGTCGAAATGAATCGCTCTTGGGGTGTGCGGTGGTGTTTCTAAAGATGGCCTCTGCAGGCGCTCTTTTCTCGTTTGAAGGAGTGTGTCGCAGCAAGTCGTCGAAACGGTGCTGGGAAGTATTAAATCGAGTACTGTGAAGTATCGAAGGACTATTCCTGCCGCGAAGTGTCTCCTACGAATAGAAGAGTTCGCCGGAGTAGTTGGGGGGGTGATTTGCGATGATGGGGGTTCTGATGTTCAGAAGAGTTGGGGAGGGAGAACAGAATTTCTCGCGGAGGGAATAATTTGATCTGGCACAGGACTGGGGGGCGCGGGCTTTTCGCTTAAGGAGCACTAGCGTGAACGCGAGTCCTGTACGGAGGGCGACGGCGACGGACGGCTAGTTGGCGGCGGAAGCACAGGGCAAATTCATTGTCGTTCAAATTCACAATTAATTAATTGACTGGTAACCGAATTGCATTGAAGATGGTGAATAGGCGGTCATGATCATGGCAATGGCAATGGTAAGA
Source organism: Cadophora sp. M221 (assembly GCA_017366145.1). Taxonomy (NCBI): domain Eukaryota; kingdom Fungi; phylum Ascomycota; class Leotiomycetes; order Helotiales; family Ploettnerulaceae; genus Cadophora; species Cadophora sp. M221. Next base: position 57,830 of record JAFJYG010000217.1, on the reverse strand, counting down.
GATTGGAAGGCCATGTCTGTGTACCAAGATGCCTGGTATTTGTTCACTTTCGGCAATAATTCGAAGGCTAGGGCAAGACCTGGGCTTCCATGCCCTTTGGACTCGTAACAAGCCTAATTGGGTCTGGATTCAGGAGCAAGACAGTACAGTACAGTGTTGCACAGCGTTGTCGATAACTATGCAGACGTATTTATTTTCACGGTACCCAAACAAAGCATGGCAGATCTTTACAGTCCTTCCATGCATTCATCACTCTCTTGGCTCGGTCTATCTATCTATTTATGTTTGGTCAGATCCAGGATCTTGGTTGCACAAACAGTAATTAACCAGCTGCTGGTACTGTCAGCCAGCCTGGCACAACATAATCTCCTTTCTTTCTTCTTTTGCCTACCTACCTAGTTCTTCAGTAAATCAAGGACTTTCAAGTCATCTTCATCTCCATCTCCATCTCCAGGACACTAAATTATAAAGTCGCTATGAAACAGTATCGTGAATCTGCAGTGTGGTTTTAGGGCCTGTTCATCTTTCCTGCAGCCCTACCCCTAGTTCCATACCATACCGTACTGCGTTTGGTACCTTCACAATCACAAAGCCTGGTTGAATCAAATCATGGTCCAAACCAACCTAGCAAGCACTGACTCATTACATGGATTTAATTGTCTTCTTTGAATCACTTCTGAGTTTACCGAAGACAAAAGCATTCATTCCAGACTCGGCTTTCTCCCATCAAAGACACGCGAGATCCGGGCTCTTCTTCCGAATGGACAAATAAGATAGATTCCTTTATGGCTGAAAGGAGACTCAGAGATCACATCGCCTCCAGATATAGGCAAGATCTGGAACGTCAAAATTCCCACGACTTAGAAGTCCAAAGAAGGCATCACGAGCAGAGGGTATCGTCAGCCAAAAATCGACAATTATTATTATCCTTCCAATAGCCGGATCTGGTCTGATATCAACCACCCGAATGCAGGACAATCCCTACCTCTTTTTCTGTACATCTTACTCTCACTGCATTATCACCTTCTCTGCCTGCACTCAAAGTCAAAGGTGTCTTCTTTCTATCCCCTTCCAATGTTGACTTTCTCATCCTCAAGAAATCTTAACAATCTCTAAGAGAAGAAAAAAGTCCGCTGTCTTATTATCATGAAAAAAGTTAGATTGAACGATCAGACCATTTTCTAATGGTGCAGGGTCCTGCCGGAAGACCCCCTCAAACACGCTACCACCGGGATTAGGAGGGAGGGGCCGCCCCTTGAAATGTTTCCTTAACTTCTGGAACGAATTCCGAATTTCCCATCTTCATCCGAAAGAAAGAAAGACGGACCACCACACCCATCCCCGAATCTTTCTGGGAGGAAACATTTCCATTTTTTTTCCTTTGCTTCTTGTTCCGTGGGGTGGTGGGATGCAAACAGAGTATGCTATCAGGTCATCCCACTCTCTGGCCCTCAGCAAACAGTTCTTTCTTTTGCACAAACGCTTGCACTCTCTGTCGACTCAGGTCATGCAGTTGACCTAGGGTGAGTCAGGCTGATACTGTCAATGAGACTTTTTCCAGCTTTGATGCCTTCCCTATCTCTTAGACTTCAGGTCTGTGGCACCATCCGCGGTCTTCGAGAACCAATCCTCTTGCACAAATCCTACAATAGAAGTAAAAGCCTGCCCCGGAGCCTCCCCGAGTACAGTACATGGTCGTATGTCGCCCGACTCTTCTGCGACTTATTCCCTATCAAGCAGCCAGATACTCGGCAAAAGCCAACCACTGGTGATTCATTAAGCAAGTCCAGCATCAGATGATGACATTCTCGCATGCCAACCAAAGAGCCCTTCCACGAAGCTGCGTGTACCAGTCAAAGCCACACACCATACAGTACTCCGTCTGGCTTCAGCCGTTGCGCTACAAAAAAGTTAGAGCTGTTAGGCACCCCTTTTCCAACTCAGCTTCCTCCTTCGCCTTCTGAGGCGACAGTTGGTCTACAGTAGCAAATCCATCCATACCCAATACATTCCCTTTCTCCCTTTCTCCCAAGTTCCAGTACGGTACAGAATCCTCCAGTTCCGTGCCTCCGGATCCAGCCCACAGCATCAATAGCTCTGAGTCACTCTGACTTCGCCCTCTCTGACCTGCATCTGGCATCTGGATGGATGGATAGCTGCAGGTCAAACGAAAAGCAGAAGGCAGCCAGAGGAAACATCACTCACTCTGTTCCGTTCAGTCATCCATCATGCGGCGCAATGCGCACCGAACCCAAACCGTATGCATGGAAAGCTGCAGCGTGACGACAAGCCCGGCTGGGGAAGAGAACGAACAAGAGTAAACCCCTTAAGTCCGAGCATGTACAGTACTTTCGTACCATCTGTACCAACTGTACTCACTGGTACCGATCCGTACGACGACACTCACACTGCGAACAGCAGCATCGCACGCACGAGAAAGCCAGCCATCCCTCGTTCCTGCAACGTCCCGGCTCCTCAAACGCTACACCAGCTAGCTCTACGGAGTCCAGTCCTCGTCCTCCGCACATCAAGCAAGCATTCCAACCAATATATCTCAGATGTCTCCCCGAACGCTCTGCCCCTAATAGCACGCTTTCATATTAATCGCCTTCCATACCATATCCCTCTCACAAATGCTACCTAAGCTATGATCCCTTTCTCTATCTGATAAATCGACGGTCCAGGGAAGTGGAAATTACCACGCCCCCTCAATCTTCCAGAAGCCCGGCATCACAGCATATCTCACATCTCGCTTGATTCCGATCGCCCATGCTCATGCTTCAACTGCGCAAATGTCTTGCATGTGATCGTCAACCTGCATCACGAAGGTAGAGAAGACCCATCTCATCTCCCATCTGCCGTCGAGCCGCACACAACCTCAACACTCAACGCTCAACCTCCTCCCAGTCCCTACATGCCCTCCCCGTCCTCTCTCCCCTTCCACCAAGTCAAAGGCTGCATCCCGTTTCAAACGCCTATTTTCTAAATCCCCATAGGCTGAAAAAAAATCACAAGTGCACACACAGAAAAAGAAAGAACAGATTAAAAAAAACTTTTCCATTTCCTTTTCTCCTATCCCTTGGGCAGCCGTCTCGCTTTCCTGATTCGTTCGTTTGGGCGTTTTACCCCTATTCAGCCCAACGCCGCAGCCCCTGTTTGAGGCGACCTTACGGTAAGGGATTGGGAGAAGAAAAAAGGGAGGGAGGGAATTCGGAGCCTGAAGTTCCAGGGTTCGGATCGGGCTGAACATGGAAGCCTTACAAACGGATGACCGACAACAAACAGACTAGGTACCCTTGCCCCCTTGGTAGGTACAGTACCTCTCGGCTAAGGTAAACATTTCAATCTCACAGTAAACATTTCAGTCTGTCTCACAAAATCAAGCTTTGGGATATCATCTATGATTGAATCCTTGATGATTCAATGCAGGTAGTTATCCATCTACCGAGGAAAGCATCTTCCGTCCATGATGCAATTGATGCCTAAAGGCCGAAAATCAACAAACAAACACCTTGCGCGAATGCAATTGTCCATCCATAACCGTTCGTAAACAAGAAAAAAAAATCGCAAAAAACCCCAACCACGATGCCTTAGAAATCTTCCCATACCGTGCTAGGACAAATGCCAGTACTGGAGGAAAGTTACCAGCGAGCCTTGGTGAGAATTTCATGGTATCTATCCATCAGGAGGTTGCAAGTTCCTGAATTCTTGCGTTACGAGCAGCAGCAGCATTAGCCTTTGTCTCAGCCTTTGCCGCAAGGTCCTTTGCACTAGCCAGCTGACTCGCAATAACCTTCAGAGCCTTCAGATGGTGTAATCTCTCGTTAGGGTTCTCATCTTCGCCATCAATCTGCTGAAGCCATTCCTTATAAACAGCTTCGAGGCCTGACTTCTCTGGGTTCGATCGATAGAAGTTAACGACATGATGCCGAGCACGAGGACCCAGAACCGATGCATCCTCCCAACAGATCTCTTTGCGGCCTTCGGAACTGTATAGTCGGAAGTAACCAGTCTTGACCCAGCACTCGACTTCGAATTCGATACCAGCGGAGCCGTCATCGCCGCCAGTCTCCCGGCTATCCAGGACTGCTAAGACATCCCAGGCCAGACAACCATCAAGATCATACTGTTCAACAGGTCAGTATTCTTCCATTCAATGCTGCAAGACAATGGGCTGACCTTAGGACTATTTCTTGGTGGCCGAACGCCAACCGCATCAAGGGACTTCATCGCTACTTTTTGGGCACGGGTCCGGCTAGAGATCTGTTTTAAACATTGTCAGTGGTAATCCGAATGTCAAATAAGCCCACTGAAGAAAGACGTGGATCTGAGAAAATAGGGTGGTAACTTACGATACCAGGCTTCTTGTCATCCGAGAGACGACCCTCGCCATGTACATCCAAAGGCGCAGTAACCTGAATCTCCAGGAATAACTTCTGATTGTAATAACCGGTACGGGGCTTTGCCATGGACGCAGCCAGATCATTCTTGAAAGCTGTGAAGGAAGCTGCAATGCTGGGGTCTGCTACTTCGGAGACAACAACATTAAGGTCCTTTAAACCCTGGACAGCCTTGAATATCGTCTGTCAGCATGTGTAACATCGCATTCGGAAACAGTGAATCAAAGATCCGAGGCTCAACTCACCGCATATGCGTGCTTGTGCTCTGGACTGGCCATGAGTGCGTGGAAGTCGAGATTGGAAGCGCTGCTGATGGAAAGATCAAGCGACTTGAGACCCTTGCAGGAAGCAATGAGAACCATCGAATCCTTGATCTCAGGTCTCCAATTGGGTCTCAATTCGACATGCATGTATCTAATGGACTGTCTCCGAGCATCTGTAAGTCCAACTATGTAGGTCTTGAAGTCCCCTGGACGTGCACTGAAGTTGAACTTGTTGTGCCGGTAGAATAGCTGGTATGATGTTTAGTTTCAAATATTCCTAAAAGATGGCAGAGCATTGCTTTGATCTGGATGAGGATGGCTTACATGAGTCTTGGAAACTTCATTGTACATTGCCTTGCAGACGGAACTGAGGTTGACTGCCATGAGAGGAGGAACCGCGGAAACGTTATAAGTGCCGGGACTGACACATTGGTCGAGGCTCCAGACGAACTTATTAGATCTCTGTGCAACTTTTTAGACGTCACGAATCAGCCCAGCTTTTTCATATGAAACTCCCACGGGGCAAGGTACCCATAGAGTATTGAAACAACTTACTTTGCATTGGGGTGATATCCTCTTCAAGGAACACTGCCATCGTCCATATATTTTGCTTGACCTCATTTGGGAGAGACATGAGGGTTGGCTTCTTCTTCTCCTGACCGTTTGTAAGCTTTTGAGTTTATTCAGAATCTCACTCATTTAATACCTCAGCGATGACATGAGTGGTGCTAGATGAGTCGTTCGAATCCAGGTCAGCGTCGGGGGTGAGGAGGTTGGCATCTTGAGCGACATCCTAAGAACTGTAAGCATTGAGCAATATCAGACGCGCAGACTCCACTAACCTTGTCGAGCAAGGCGTACGCAGTGGTAAGAGAGTCCGCAGACATGGGAGCGTTAATATCAACTGCAGGAGTGCTCGAGGAAGGATTTTCAGCGGCAACCTTCGAGGCAGTCTTGGAAAGACCCTTCGAGACACCCTTGGGGGCACGAGTATGCTTCTTTCTCGCCATGATGAATACAACTGCAATTGGAAGTTGGCAGGTGGCTTTACTTGGGGGTTGTGGAAGTTGAGAGATGTGGAGATGGTAGTCGCGGTTGGTGTTCTGGAGGGAAGTTCGACCTCGAATGTCAACAAGGCTGTGTGGGAAAAGCACGTTGTCGCCTAATCGAGCCCTAGCGTGGGGGAAACACGACTGTGAATGCAAGCACAGACTTAGGCAGTAGCTTTGATTGACAAAGGTGAATTCGAATGCATCAAGAGCCTCATTGGCAATTTTGGAATCAAATGCAGTCCATATACACCAGGACACGCGTTCAATGCCACAGGGGGTATCAACAACGCTGGAAGATAAACGGGAACACGCATGGTGCAGCATGCAAGGGCAGGTTTATACCTAGCAACACAAGAAAAACAATGGAGTGCTTGCCCGCAATCTATCCTCTCATTTCATCAGGGCCGAAGTGATGTATAGATTGGCAACCTTCACATGCTGCATGGTGATTCGGGGCACTTAAAAGCAATCAAATATGACAGAAAATACAAGAGAGTGGTTTATAGCATATTCAGTAGCTAAACAAAGCAGAAATCTTGCTTCCTCACAATGTCGTTCCATGCATATGATAGAAGTCACTCAAACCCAAAGATAGTTTCGCCGTCAACCCCCAAACTTCAAAATCAGTACCATCATTTGAGCCAACCTGCACAAAGACTTGGTGTTAATTCAACGATTAATTATGGCCTGTTTACTTATCTCCTACATCACTGTGTTTTGTCTTTGCTCTCTGCTTCTTTCAAAATCCTAACAAGGAACAGTGACCACCAAGCCAATTTCAGAGGCTTTCTAGCTCTGAAAGCACCCCTGTGGTTTGTTAACATCCAGCAATACTGTATTATTATCACAGAGTAAATGATTCTGTGGATGGTTATGTTGTGGAAGAGAAGCTGGATGTTAGTAGTTGGATGTCGTTGCAAAAGCTCGCTTGCTGCTTCAAGTGGAGAAAGAAATTTAGGGCTGACCAAAGCAACCCTCGGTGCAACTAACACCTCAACTCTTCAGAGGCACCAGCAACTTCATGCATCAAATCTATAAAATGTCCGAGAAGATATCGTCTTCCGTTTGGGCCTCCACTATTCTTTGTCCGGTGGGCATCCTCAAGTGTGGACACACGAGCTTGGCTCTCACCAGGGGTTTCCTTCGGAAGGCTTCCGATCTTGCAGATGCAGAGGATCTACGAACCCGTCGGAGCAACGACGTTGAAGCTCTTATCTTCCAAGATAAAGATCCTCATCTGCTTGCCTGCCTATCAAATTGGTAGCAAGTACCCCGCGCCGTGGCTTATCTGACAAACCCACAGCTGCGAGGTGTCAAGAGTGGAGGTGTTCCTGACAGAAAGTAGAATGACATGGCTTACAGCTCTGTTCGAGTGGACGCGTATTTAAACCAGCTTCTCGCGTTTCTGTTTTGTCTCTCAAAAGTATGCTTATTTGCTTCCTCTTCTTCAATTGCTTAAGCCAACTTGTGTCCCTCTCGGTCCATCCTTTCTTCCAAGATGTCTACTCCATATAATATCCCCGAAGATATCTCCAATGTCAAACCGTTTGAGTGGAACGATCGTTATGATTTCCCGCGAGATCTAGTTGGGTATGGAGAGGATTCATTCAACCCTCAATGGCCCAATGGAGCAAAGATTGCTGTATCTTTCGTCATCAACTACGAAGAGGTATGTTCCATCCTACCGTCCAATTGATCATAGTCTAACGCAAACCAGGGTGCTGAGCACACAGTTCTCAATGGTGACCTGCATTCCGAAACTCACCTATGGGAGGCATCTGGCGGAAGTCCCAAGATTCAAGAACGAGCTGTGAACATTGAGTCCGAGTACGATTACGGATCCAGATCTGGTGTCTGGCGTCTTTTCCGCCTCTTCAACAAGTTCAACTACAAATACACCCTCTACGCTGTTGGAAAGGCTATCGAAGACAATCCAGCTGTTGGGCTTTCATCCGTGAAGAATGGACACGATGTTGCTTCCCATGCCTATCGAGTAAGGACTCCTTCAAAACCCAATGGCACTTAACTTACACCAGTTCAGTGGATCGACTACACCAACATGTCTGTCGAGCAAGAGAAAGCATACATCAAGAAAGAGATTGAGACGATTGCAAAGATCTGCGGGGAACCACCCAAAGGATGGTATTATGGCCGATTGTCAAGCAGATCTCACGCTTTGGTCTGGGAAGTCTACAAGGAGATGGAAATTCCGTTGCTCTGGGAGGCTGACAGGTACATTCTTCTCTCCCCAAAATCCTCTATAATTTCGAACTTGGGATCGGATCCTTTCTTGTGATCCCAAGACATTGAGAATTACGCATATTAAAGTCCTGCTTAGCTATGCGGATGACCTACCATATTGGGTTGATGTACCTGCCGAGAAAGACGAAGAGAAACCCGAAGGAATGCTTATGATTCCATACTCATATGGTTTGTATCCCCCAACCTCACTTTGACCAGAGACTAACATTTCCAGACTGCAACGACTACAAATTCAACGTCCCGACTGGATTCGGCTCCCCAACCCACTTCTATGACCACGTCAAGAACGCATTCGACACTCTATACGAAGAAGGAGAAGAAGGTTCCCCCAAGATGATGACAATTGCACTACACTGCCGCTGCATCGGCAAGCCTGGACGATTCATGGCATTGAAGAGGATCGTGGAATACATTGCAAGCAAGGAGAATGTGTGGGTAGCGACGAGGACCCAGATCGCAGAGCACTTCAGAGAGAAGTTCCCTTACGAGAAGGGATCTTTGGCACCTGGGGTGAAGAGAGCAACAGCGCCGAATATGCTCAATGCGTGGCCTGCTCACAAAGCGCCACCAGTGTAAAGTCCAAATTTCAAATATAATTTTATCGTTGTTTCTATTTTCAAAATTGACACTGCGTTGCTCATTTCCATCATTCATGACCATCCAAATAATCTGCAGATACAGCACGCTTTTCCCGATCTACAAATCCAACAAACTCACAGCTTCGAAGCTCTTTTCTCAACAATCACAGCACAACTACTTCCACTAGCAGTCCTCTCACACCCGCTCGGACAAGGATACGTCTCATCATACTGCCACAAAAAGTACGGATCCGTCTCATTCGTTAGGAACTCTCTGATCAGCTTGGTAGTACTCGGCAAATCGCCTGCCTCGTCAAAAACCTCCTCTGCTGTGATTTGGATCTGTCCCCAGCCATTATCTGTCAAAGTAGCTATACTCGTCCCGAAGATACACTCCGAGAAGCCTGACCAGCGGATTGCAGAAGCGCACTGTTTCTTAGCTTCAATTACATGAGAACGAGGGAAGGAGGAGTTACCATGGGGCAAGGTTCTGCATTGGTGTACAGACTCAAGCTCGAGAACGCGAGGAGCGCATCGGCTGGGGTTAACTTGTAGTCTCCTTCCGGATCCGTCAAGACGCTTGAGCAGTTATTGATGCCAGCTATCTCTCCTGTTCAATTGTTAGTCTGCTCGATTCTCTTACGTTACAGCAAAATGAAGCGAAGTCTGAGTTGAGCACAAGCGTACCATGCAATGTCGGATTTCCCAACTTCCTGTTCGAATTGACACCATAGCAAACAGCCTTTCCATGCGGTCCCTTACTCAAATCAGTGTGGTTCACAATCACTGTCCCGAAAGCTGCAAAGGGACATGGCGAGTCGAGTTCTCTTAAAGCGGCATTGGCTCGGCGCATCCAGAACGCGCGGGTTGAGAATGGGATCGTATCGTTTTCATATGGGTAATGATGGGGATGGTGAGGCTTGTGTGCTTCATGGCTGTGGTTCTGATGACCTGAAGTCAAATGTATCAAAGCCAGCAAAATGATGCTAAGGATAGACAATGGGTAGAGCATTCTGAGAGACTTCTGAAGCAATGTGGAGGTGGTTGTGTCACTCTGGAGATGGCGAGCACTGGGTTTGAGATCAGGGGATTCTTGTAGAAGAGAACGGCATTCAACCAATTGATCTTCCATGACGTCCTCACCGCCATGAATCCCACTACACGGATTCCCTGGTTTCGTTGTGTGAGTGATCGATCAATCCCATCTCCGTGACGGGGCCGGCCGGCCAAGAATGTTGAGGATATCTTCGGCCGTGAAGGTTTTGCATAGCGGGATATCACTAATGGCTCATATCAGAGAAACTTTGTTGTGAGATTAGATACTATAGGATGGTAAAAGCTTTGAAAGATCAAGTAAGACCGGAGAGAATGAGTAATAGTTTCCAAGAAGACAACGCCAAAGATCCTCATCCACTCCCTTATCACCCCGCTTCGATAAGATGTCATTCACAGCCTCGTGGTTCAGCCTTGTCTCTTACCAACCCTGCCTCTTATGACATAATCCTCTGACTTCTCATATCCACCTCCCACTTTTGTCGAGCAAAATATTCTCAAGAAGCCAAGCCAAAGATCCGAGTCAAGAGGAATTATTTGGTTGGAGTATTGAAAAAATCATGACTCAAAATCCAGCAAGGATTATCGGACATCCGTCTTGGAATCGTGATAAGAGGACCTTATCGACAACAATCAGCCAGGATAGCAAGAGTGATACCCCTCAGTGGAGAAATGAGAGGTAAGGTAGGTAGGTAGGTAGTTAGGTGGAGGAAGGAATTCCTTGGAATAGGTGGCCAGATAGGCATTCAATTGAGTTTCCTGATCTCAAACTTCTGTGTTGTGATTATTTTGTTGTGAAGCAGTTCCAGTTTGCCCTTCACTGCTCAATTCCAAACCATTTTAGATTTCAAGATGGGCTCTATTCTCCGGAGACCCTCCACTATCACGGCAGAAGAAGCAACTCTTCCAGGAAATGGCATTGCTCCCAGAGACACCGCCCCAAAGGGACCTTCTTCCGCCATCTTTTCACCATTGGCCATTGGAAACGGAACCATAACACTCTCCCATCGAATAGTCCTTGCACCTCTAACTCGCAATCGTGGCCTACCACTCGATCCAGACGCTCTTCCTACCAATCCAAATCGGACATGGTACCCAGACGATCTAGTAGCGACATACTATACACAGCGAACAACTCCCGGAGGCTTGTTGATATCCGAAGGACTTCCCCCTTCGATACAATGCAATGGCATGCCCGGTGTCCCTGGTATCTTCCACGAAAAGCAAATAGCAGGATGGAAAAAGGTCGTCTCGGCAGTTCATGAGAAAGGAGGCTTCATCTATGCTCAGCTATGGAATGCAGGGCGAGCTGCAATCCCGCAGCACACTGGAGGTCCAACGATAAGTGCAAGCGCGACGCCATATTCAACGGATGAGATGTACGCCTATCCTCCTCCGGGAACTTCAACTCAGGTCAAGTACAAGGACTTCCCACCCGAGGCGCTCAGTGTCGAAGGGATCAAGAAGCAGATAGACGACTACGTCGCAGCCGCCAAAGCAGCCGTTGAAAAGTGTGGGTTCGATGGCGTCGAGTTACATGGTGGAAACGGATATCTTCCCGAGCAGTTCCTCAGCAGTAATGTAAATGTGCGAACAGATGAGTACGGCGGCAGCCCAGAGAAAAGATGTAAGTTTGTGCTGGAGGTTATGGATGCGCTTGTGCAGGCCGTGGGAGAGGACAAGGTGGCGATTCGCTTGACGCCGTTTGGACTTTACAACGACGCGAGAGGCATGCAGAGATTGGAGACATGGGGTTTCTTGTGCAAGGAGCTGAAGCGGAAACATAAGCTCAGCTACGTCCATTTCATCGAGCCGAGATACGAGCAAGTGCATAGTCTAGAAGAGAAGAATAAGTGTAAGTCTTCCAATCAATCTGCTATCATGGCTGACACAATTGCAGTTTTGGAGTCTTGGGGAATGCAGGACGCAGACCTAAAGCTCTTTAGAGATATCTTTGGGGACACACCCTTCTTCTCGGCAGGTGGATGGAGTGACAAGAACATTTGGGGGGTCCTTGAAGAGGGGACGTATGATGCACTTGCTATCGGGAGATTGTTTCTCAGTACGCCAGATATCATCGACAGGTACACCCACCCAACAATAGATGAAGAAAAGACACAAGCTAACAACGATGACAGGCTCAAGAGAGGCCTACCCCTCAACGCCTACGATCGCTCTCGATTTTATGGCCCATTTCTAGACAGAGAGGTGGGCTACACGGATTATCCAGTACATGACGATGTAAAAGGGTCAGGAATGGAGCTTGTAAATGGTAGTACCTGAAGTAAATTCGATGCATTTTATGCCCTACGCCCGCTATGCAACCTAAAATGCTGGTCATACACCCCACTTCTGTGTTGTACATTTTACCGAACATTGGTATCTATTTTGTCACTTCGTCGCCACAAGTTGTAGCAGTGGCATCTCCCTGCTCTACCACAGGATCCGCGTCTGTCTCCATGCTCTCTGGAGGAGGCAAAGCATCATTTAAGACTGGGGATTTTTCTGTACTGGGAGCTTCACCATTTGCAACATCCGTTTCCATGCTGACAATTTCCGGCTGCGGCTCTTCATTGCCAGGAGCGACTTGCGAAACTTTATCTTTCTCCTCATCGGCCTCCTTAACTTGCCCAAGAACGAAGGCCTCCAGTGCCTTGTAGGCTGGTTCAACTAGTTCATCGGCTAGAACTAAGTCGTAGAAACCTTCAACTTTCGACTGCTCGATCTCCAGCCTCGCCGTTGCGAGGCTCCTCTGAATTGACTCCTCGGACTCGGAATTCGCCTGCTTTAGCTTCGCTTCGACATCTTCTAGATTCGATGGGCCGATAAAGATAAATCGTGCATTATATGCTTGGTCTTTCAGCTGTTGGACTCCCTGATAACATAGTTAGCGAGCGATTTCCAGCAAAACGGTGAGATTAACTTACCTGCATATCCACCTCCAATAGAGGGACCTTCCCTTGAGCAATAATGCTTTCAACAGCCTTTCGGCTTGTTCCGTACTCACTATTTTCGTGAGTGCTGTATTCCAGGAACTGGTCACCATCACGCATGACACTGAACTTCTCCTTATCGATAAAATGGTAATCGACGCCATTTAATTCGTTTTCCCCAGGTGGCCGAGTCGTATGAGATACCTTCTTGCCTAGGGACTTCTCGTGTACCGAAAACAGTTTGGTAACAATGGTACTGTCGCTAACACCACTGAGGCCGGAAATGATAACTGGACGACGATCCTTGAGCGACTTGGCTGAGACCGAGCCGTCCGCGACTTCGTCCTCGCTATTATTGAGAGGCTCTTCAGGCTTGACATTGTCTTGAAAGATAACGTCGATCTTATCCGAGCGCTCAATCTTATCGAACACAGCTAGCTTGGTTGTGCTAGCAATACGTTGGGCTCTCCAAATTTTACTTGCTTTAGACTCGGTTGCCGCGTTCTTTGATTCGTCGTCCATGGCCATTTCGATATCCATGTCATCAAGTTCAATTTTGCCTTTGAAGCTTTTGACTGGTGGCAGCTGATATCTCTCTGGATCCTTTAATCGATCTAGTCCGCCTCGACTATCAGTCTCAGCGAGAAACTTCAGATCCAGTGACCCGATTGGATTAGGTCGGAGCTTTTTATTCGTTGTAGCTTTGCGTGCCGATGCCTTCGAAGCGGCGTACTCTTCTGCTGTAATTGCGTGGTTTGCGATTGAAGGACAGTTCACGATTTTCCACCGTGCCCAATTCTTGTCGCGGGAGAGGACACTCTCAACCATGCGATAGAAATAAGGACCTTCGCTTCCTTGCCTCAGATACTCGGCGATCGATTTCTTCATTTCGAGCGCCCATTTGGTCTAGAAACATCAGTATATGGAAGGGAGAATTATTTGCAGACATTATTTTGATGCTGAGGAAAGGGGGTGACAACTCACATCCTCCTCATTTAGTAATTGGTCTGCGTACATGACCGATCTATTGGGATTCTCTGGCAATGTGGACTTCGAGAGCCTCTCTTTAGCCTTGGCACTTAGGGACAGCAAGAAGTCCATGACGATGAGGCCTTGTAGGAGTATGTGTCTCCGGAAGGAAAGATCACTGATCTGGTAGTATGTCAGCAAATTTAAATCTCAATATCTCGACATGATCGCATCCCATACCTCTAATTCAAACAAATCTTTGCTCGTCAGGTATTTTGGGTTGAAGGCATTTGCCAAATCATCGTCGCCTTGCCCTCGCTTCCGTTTGGTTCCCCTTTTTCCATCTTCCACAACTTTGGTAGGACGACTTGTACTTTCCACTGACTTGAACATTTCCAAAGTCGCTTCCAACCCTGACTTGAAGCCTGAGAAGTGTGCAGCGTCAAACATCTTCTTCGGCTGGCTGAAACTCTGCTGCAATGCCCAGAAAACCGGGTATAACTCATCCGCGCTCATAGACTTTTCTGTTTTTGAGAATGTAACGCCCTTGGCCAGGTTGGTTGAGTCATCAATCGACTTCTTCACGCCGCCGTCCGACTCTTTCAAAGTTGATTCCCCCTTCGCGTCAACGTCCATCTGTTCTTGGTCGACTTCCTTCGGAGGAATTATATCGAATGTCGTCACATTTTCAACGTGAAACTCCCCTCGCAGATTGACAGAGCTCTTGTCTCCCAACGGGAAACTCTGGAACATAAATATGAACACCCGTCCGCAAAATGCTGTATCCTCAGCCCGAGAGAGTCGTTTGAGTAGCTCGTTGCAACTTCTCAAGATGACCAAATTTTTCGAGGCAAAGTTCTTTGCTATGATCCGCTCCCTGCGTGACTCTAGATAATCAAATATCTTTCGGCAACCGGCAATCGTTTGACTCTCTAGAAGCTCCTCAACCAGCCAGAACATAACTGCCGGCTCGGTCTTGTCGTCGTCGGACAGGATGGATAAGATGTCGAATAGATTCCACACATTTACAAAGGAAGGTGAGTCGATAGTCGTGGAGGCCTATGGAACGTCAGATGGAAGTTCCCATATTCGTCGCGGTTCGTATCTCACCAGTATATTGCTGAATGCTTCCCGAACAGCAGTCTCGACGGCGTGCTTTTTTGAATCTGCGGAGGCCGTGGAAGGGAACACTGTATCGAATCGTACAAGCAGTCCAGCCAGATCTGCCTTGCCCAAAGGGGGTTCGACATTGCTTGTCGTCTTGATCTCCAGCGCGCGCTCCAGTGTTTCTTGTAAGAGCTTCCCAGCGTCATCGGCCATTTGCATCGCGTGATGGTCCATGATGGCGGTTGTGCGCCGATATTGACAGGTGCGCGGGATATGGAGGAGAACGTATCTACGCGCCAGCGGAGGGTGGCCTTACATGCGGATCGTGTTGTGATATTGAATGGGAAGCATTGCGCGCGAGCCTTGCCTTTCATTGTCTTCAAGATGTTCGGGACAACCCCGGCGTGCATTAGCGGCGGGAGCTAAATTTGAAGATCACGTGCATCCACCCTGACGCGCTTTTTGGCGCATGAAGGACGAATTTTGGACTGTCGTTGTTGAGTCGCGCAAAGTGACGACCATTCAAACACAACAATCAATATGGCGCCGAGAACCAGAGTCAAGGAAGATACCCGAAAGGATGCAGAGCAAGGAAGCTCAGGAGGTGGCGCTGGGGATGTTGAAAGCTCTTTCGCGGAGCTTGCTCAGGCGCATTGGTTGAAACCGTCGAAGAAGAAAGCTACGAAAGTCAAAGTCAAGCCAGACGTCTTAAAGAACGAAATATGGGATGTTCTGGAAAGAGGAGACTTTGCCTTTAAGTCGCTTTTGGTTCTGGAGAACTTGCAGATTCTGGAAAGGTACGACATTCTTCAGGGCCTTGTTTTGTTGTTACTAATTTTGAGTAGTTACCTATGGCCAGGCTATTCAGAGGACTCCTCGAACTTCCACGTTATTCTAATAGTCTTGATCGCCAATGTCCGGACTAGAGAACATTTGCCAACCTGGGGTATGAACATCTTGTTTCTGCTGGAGAACTGAATGCTGACCAGTCATAGACATCTTTGCAGACAATCCAACAGATTTTTCAACTCTTTTCCGCCGAATCCTGTCTATGACGCTGGATACCACCCTATCTGCGACAATTCGAACCCACCTCCTTTCTTTTATCATCAGCTCGTTCCAATCGCTGGATAGTGGGATTGTGAGGAAGGAATGCGCCCCGTTGGTATCAATTTCGATATGGCACAACATCTCCAGTGAAGCGAAGCGGGATAGGATATTGAACCAGACCGCTCAATTGAAGAAAGCCTGGAGAGCAGCAGGAAAACGCTATGATGCAGCAGATAATGCCGCCAAGCCTAGATTACGATTTGAGAGATCATGGCTGTTTACACTTGTAGTGGATTTCTTCAATCAACTTTACAATGAGAAGGGCAAAGCTGGTGAGTCTATCCATTACAAGGTGGTCATGGAACTAACGAGCCTACAGAAAATGTGCGATACTGTGAACGCTTCATCGAATTCCTGTCGGATCTTCAAAGCCAACTCCCAACTCGACGCTACGTAAATACACTCCTCAAAGATTTGAATGCCCTTACGGTTATCAAGATGTCTCCCATGTTCAACGACGAAGATAATGGTCTCTTGAGAGATCTGTATGGGCTCCTGAAGCACTACACCTACTTTTCTATCGACGATCATACCGGCGTGCAGCATAGTCGAACAGAAGCATATGAACGCCACTGCGCTGTGCTTGCTACATTACAGCGGACAGCTCTCAAGAATTTCAAGGAGAAGTTAACGATACTGGCCTTGTCCAACTATGGCTCAATTGACAAGCGTTCGGAGCTTGAAGGTCACCTCGAACCCCTCACAGACGATGAGATTGTCCAACTCTGCGATTTACTTGACCTCCGGACTTCATACCCCTCTACGACTAAGCTTGCAGCGGACAGGAAGTTCCTCACCGAAGTTTTGTTAACTAATCATGAGAAGCGAAAGACATTCCAGGAGACTGCACGCGATCTCAGCATCTTGCCTACAGAGGTTACACTCTTTGAGCCAGCCTTATTGAGAAACGACAACTACAATGGCTCGCAGCCTGTTGCAATTCCCAAATTGAATCTCCAATATCTGACGGTCGGAGACTTCCTGTGGAGATCGTTCATTCTGCATCGTAGCGAATCATTCTACGAGATCAGGAAGAATATCGAAGAAGTTATTACGAGACTTCGTCCATCCTTGAATAGAGCAGGTCAGACTGGTTTTGATGGATTCTCCCGAATGGCATTGCCGATCACAAAACCCTCGTAAGTCTCGCATCCACTAATTTCGATACTCTCGCTAATGGTATCAAAAGTATCCTTGAGGTCGTACCCCCGCTAGTTGGTGACGAGAAACCTTCGGCTGTCCGAGCTGAGATATCGTTAGACGTCAGCCGACTGGCAGACAATGTGAGACGAGAATGGGAGTCCCTTCGGCCGGACGATGTCATTTTCTTATTGACAGTTCAGGCTACCGATGGCTCGAAAATGATTATGAATGGAGGCGAAGCTCCCTCGGACGCCCAAAAACTGGGCTTGAAGTGCGTTCGAGCCGCTGAAGTCACACAAGTACTGGATGAGAAAGGTCGCTCGTTACGGGACCAAAACAATCAAAATGGTCATGGCCGATCGCGACTACGGAGATTGCAGGTGAAGCTTGATGCCGCTACGTATAAAGCGGATCTAG
Source organism: Cadophora sp. M221 (assembly GCA_017366145.1). Lineage (NCBI taxonomy): Eukaryota > Fungi > Ascomycota > Leotiomycetes > Helotiales > Ploettnerulaceae > Cadophora > Cadophora sp. M221. The sequence continues at coordinate 40,543 of JAFJYG010000217.1, read as the reverse complement.
AGAGAGTCGCGAAAGGAAAGCCGGACATATACGAAGGCATGAATGTCGTCGTACGCAGAAGAGGACGCGAAAACAACTTCAAGCCAATCTTGGAGTCAATCCAAAGTCTGACGCTATCCGATGTACCTCTTGCTTCTTGGCTACACGAAGTTTTCCTCGGCTACGGAGATCCAGCTGGAGCTACATACACGCACCTTGCCAATCAGATCAAGAAAGTGGATTACCGAGACACCTTTCTGGATTGGCAACATCTAATCGAGAGTCTACCCGGAAAGACTATTGAACCTAGCGATGATGTGAATGGCAGCTTCGGGCCTCCATATGTCTTGCAGATGGCTCCAAAAGCCGAAGCGCCCGCTCCAGCAAAGGTATCTAAGAAGCGTCGACGTGATGCTGAGCCCGAACCACAGCTTCAACCACAATCCGTTGAAGTCTCTACCTACAAACCTCCTAATACAGGTCCATACCCAACCGATGCCCCAAAGCTTAACCAAGTTCGCTTCACGCCTACCCAGGTGGAAGCAATTGTTTCAGGGACGCAACCAGGACTGACTGTCATTGTTGGCCCACCGGGCACTGGAAAGACTGATGTTGCAACTCAAATCATAAACAACATCTACCACAACTTCCCTGAACAGCGGACTTTGTTGATTGCACATAGTAATCAAGCACTGAATCAACTCTTTCAAAAGATTGTGGCTCTGGACATTGATGAGCGACATTTACTCCGTCTAGGCCACGGCGAGGAAGAGCTTGATACCCAGGCGAACTTCAGTAAACACGGCAGAGTCGAATCGTTCTTTGATAATCGAGATGGATTCCTTCAAGAGGTTGATCGACTGGCGGCAAATTTTGGAGCTCCTGGCGCACATGGTTCGTCCGCCGAGACAGCATTATACTTCAACTCGGTCTATGTTCAACCAGCATGGACACGATTTGAGGAGGTCTCTAAGTCATCAGATGCAACATCGAGGACAATCGTCGACGCCTTTCCATTTCACTACTACTTTTCAAACGCCGCCCAACCTCTCTTTCCAGCCGACGCGGACAAGGAGACTATCCTGGACATTGCAAACGGTTGCTTCCACCACGTCAAAAAGATATTCGATGAACTTGCAGATCTCCGTCCATTCGAAATCCTAAGAAGAGATCGTGATAAGGCTAACTATCTTCTCACGAACGAAGCCCGTATCATTGCCATGACATCAACTCATGCAGCGATGAGGAGAAGGGAGATAGCAGGTCTTGGATTCCACTACGATAACGTGATAATGGAAGAAGCTGCCCAAATCACAGAGATCGAAAACTTTCTTCCTTTGGCATTACAAAAGCCTAAAGATGGACAGATGCCTTTACAGAGAGTTGTTCTATGCGGCGACCACTTCCAAAATTCGCCAATCATCCAGAACCTCGCTTTCAGGCAATATGCCAACTTGGAACAATCACTCTTCTCCCGTCTTGTCCGACTGGGTGTCCCAACAATCAATCTCGACCAGCAAGGCCGAGCTCGACCTTCGATAGCATCATTGTATTCATGGCGCTATCAAAATCTCGACAACCTGCCTCTGACATCGACATCTCAGGAGTTCCAAGTCGCTAACGCGGGATTCAAATATGACTATCAATTCATTCAGGTGCCAGATTACAAAGGGAAGGGCGAGTCGGAGCCAACGCCACATTTCATACAGAATCTAGGAGAAGCTGAATATGCCGTCGCCATCTACCAATTTATGCGGCTGCTAGGATACCCTACGTCGAAAATAAGCATTCTCGCCACATACGCCGGTCAGCGTGCTTTGATTGCAGATGTGCTCGCTCACAGGTGTGCCAACAATCCATTGTTCGGCCTACCAAAAATAGTCACCACTGTTGATAAGTACCAGGGAGAGCAAAATGACTGTATGTATCCAAGAACCCTCTTTTAAGATAGCAGCTAACCTGGTCCAGATGTCATCCTCTCTCTGACTCGTACTTCTCGTGTTGGCTATCTACGAGATGTTCGTCGTCTTACAGTAGCACTTTCTCGGGCACGTTTGGGGCTGTATATTCTGGGTCGACGTGAGGTCTTCGAATCATGCACCGAGCTCAAGCCGGCCTTTGACATACTGTTAAAGCGATCGGATAAATTACAGCTTGTTGCTGGCGAGCTGTGGCCAAGCCAGCGAATACTCAGGGATGAGGAAGGCTCTGAGGTCCCAGGCCAGACTGAGATGTCGAGCGTCGAGCACTTGGGACAGTGGGTTTTCGATATGACGAACACAAAAGTCGAGGAATTGAGGGCTCAAAGAGGTCTACCTGCAGGGGCACCACTTCTGGCAGTTGAGGCTGGAAATGAAGTTGTAGGCGCTGTTGACGAGGAAGACGGCTATGTGGACGAGGAACTTGATGTGATTGAAGAGGATGTGGAGGAGGAAATGAATGAAGGGTCTGAAGCCGAGGCTGCAGACGATGAATGAACGAACCATCCGCCTGTATGAACAACTTTCGGTCTGCAATGTAGGATAATATGCTCGGGAACCAATGGATACCAAGCAAAACGAAAGGCTGCTCTGCCTATTTAATTGAGCACACCTGATGAAATCGTCTGATCTTGCATTCGAGTTGCATAACGCAACTAATATGAAAGGCTGAAAGTTTGCGGAGAGCTTCCATTGCCCACCGTCATCATCGATCTCCGAAACCCTGTCCACGCAGTATGATCGCCATAAGAATCCGGAGGCACAGCTGAGAAGATTGTTTCACAGAATGCCGAGCGTCCTCGCTTAAGGTACTTGTGGATCAATTCTTGGCTTGTAGCAGGTAAACATCGACCGGAAACAATGCATCTGTCTGCGAAATATCTTGAAACGAAATAGCTAGGAACAAACTCTGGAGTGAAATCATAGGTAATCCAAGCTATACCGACGGGCCCGAGCCGACCCTTTTCTTATTCATAAGGAAGATGATTACCTTCTGGGCCAAGCATGCCTATCGATTTGGCGTATCTGCGCAACTACCTATGTTTTCAGGCAGTTCTCATCTTAGCTAGTCATCGAACAGAGACATCAAAACAGCGGCAGCAATGACCGGTCCTAATCCAAACCTTCTCCCAGTAGCCCTTGCTCCCTCTCCTGGGCCCCCTCCCATACCCATGGCCCCACCCATTTCTATATCACCAAACGGCGTCGCCCTAACACATCAAACTCGTCAACACCACCCTACCATCAAGGAAGTCGAATTTGGCTCACCGCCCACAAGTTGAACGACAAACACTCCAGTCTCGCAAGCACGAATAGCACCACTCGGCCTTGCATCGACACGTCATGTGCAGACAGCCCTCTGTCCTCTCCAAGATCTGGCTACATTTCGGACACTGCTTCCAGCCTTTCTTCTGTGCGAGAGCTTCAACAGCCTTACCAGCTTTGTCTTCTGCACAAACACCAGAATGCTCTTTGCTTCCACAGGCAACGCATGTCTTGGCTTTGCAATAGGGACATATGGCTATCGGACCGTGAATTTCCGCTGGGGGGATGAACTTGTTGCAGCGAGCCGATGAACAGTATTTTGGTTTTTTGGTCTTTAGTTCAAGGACCATAAGGTTGTACTTTCCGATGAAGGAGCTGGACAGATTGCGTGTTACGCTGGAGGTGGGAACAGGAGTACCACAACATTGGAAGAGACTCCGGGATTTGTATGCTGATTTGAATGCCCCTGATCTGTGAGTTGTGGAGTGGAAAATCCAGCCAGGGTGAAGACATACCTTTGATACAATCACCACAGTACGGATGATTGCATGGGAAGATCGCCATGTCCTTCTCACGTCCAACTTCCATGCAAGAAACGCATTCGGCCGTTTTAGGAAGCTTCGCTCTCCTTTCCCGTTCCCTCTGTTTACGCTGCCACTTGGCAATATTTTCAGCTTCTAGCCGCTTTTTCTCTTCGCTGATCTTGCGGTTCCGTTCTTTCATTTCCGATGCCCAGGCTTTCTCTCTCTGGATCTTTAGCTTCCGCTGCTCTTCTGCGATCCTGTCCATCTCGACTTGCTTTCTTCTCTCCCTCTCCTCTAATCTCATAACCTCCGTCTCGCGTGCAAGCGCTGCCATTTCCCACTCTTGTTGAGCTTTCTGCGCAGCCTCTCTATTCTTTCTTATCTTCTCGGCCTTTTCTCTCTCTTCCTGCTCGACTTTCTGCGCATATTTCTCCTGTGCTCTTAGTGGATACTGTTCCTCCTGAGCCCACTGCTTTGACAATCGTTTTGCCTCAGATGTCCTCCGATCTGATTCCTCTTTTCGTCGCTTCTCTTGTCCTTGGATCTTCTCTGCATATATCTGGTCGTCTCTTTCTCGTGACTTCTGCCGAGCTACTACCTCAGATCTGACTTCGTCTTTATCATTGCAGATTGAAGATACAGGTGTTGTTTGCTTGTTTAGCGTGGTTTCATTCTTACGATTGGACGGCGGTGGCGAGTGCTCCTTCTTGAAGACAATAGTAGAGATCGAAATATTCGGATGTATGCTAATCGAAGCTCGGCTGGGGTGGGAAGCATGATACGCCTCGGCTGAGCTTTCGTCATTTTCGTCAACTCTCTCTCGCCTTCTTCTTCTCCGGCGATGTTCTGACTATTATAGACAAAATGTTAGTCAAAATCGTGTTAAGTGAGCAGATGCTTACCTGGAAACTGCGCCGCTCTTTTGACGGTCGGAGCGGGTCTTCGATACTACTACCCGATCGTCCAGCCGAAAATGGAGTTGTTGGAGATATCCAGGCTCCCGAGAACATATCTAGGAATGATGCTTCATAACCATCTGGCAGCGAGGCTCTAAAGCTTACAACTTCAGGCTCGACCGTGATTTCATCATCGCTACCGTTTGCCGAGTATTTATTCCATCTCCTGACGCTTCTGGCAATTTTACTTGTGTATTGCAAACATGTTTCTGTCGCAGCCACACGAGATTCATAATATCTCTGGGAAGAAACATCGGCTGTGGTCTCAATACCCTTTCCTTGACGAGGCTGTTTCGCTTCGCGCAGTTTCTGGGTGTGGGAGAGGAAGGCGAGGAAACATGTAAGTGCTTCTTGGAGCACAGTAGACAATTGGGACTCGGTAATCTCCATGAATGTAACCAGATCCGCGGATTGTATAAGACTACCAGAGAATTTTTCTCGTGAGGCTCGAAATACTGGGACGAAAGGAAAAGGATAAGTTAGGAAGCTGTACAACGTGGGGCATCAGCCTAAGGGTTGCATGCCCAAGAGCTAGTGACCATCGGCTGGGCGAACATGCATTCCCAGAATGAATGACTCCTTGCATAGAGGCGTCGAATAGAGATATAATCGGGACTTGATTGGCAATGCCTCATTAGCGGGCGCTGAGCAGTCTGCCTTGTGCGGGAAAACTAAAAGTGGCAAGAGAGGCTCAACCTTTTCGTAATGTCGAAAACCCAGATAGCCTGGAGCTGAAAAAGACTTAAAGTGTGAAAAATTATCTCTGGAATAGCTTAACTACTCGATTCCCAGTTTTCTGGTCATCATGGGCTCAAACTACGCAAAAGCAGCGGGAAAGCAAGTCTGCATATTGTAAGTTCAGCCTTACGGGGACAGTTGGCTCGTGAATCTTTGACGCTGCCTTGTACATGGCTCTCGGAATACGCGGCATATAGACGACAAAGAAGTATCCAATGGTTGAGCCCGAAGAAGCATGGCATTTGGCGGGGAATGAGATTTACCACATTAGTCGGGCGTCCCCTCAGTCTGTGGCTTCATCCTGGCAACGAGAGTGGATGATTGCTCTCGACTGGGCCTTGCATTTCTGGGAGACCGATCACCGCGTGATGCTCGGTCTGATGCGGCTCAAAGCCACTTCGTACAAAGAGGTATTTAGAAGGATGCAACTATGATATTGGAATTCAAATTAACTACCTAGGTAGATATGCGGGGAAACTGTACTCGGTCTGTGGCCACGTGATGAGAACGTGGCCCAGCGAGATCTTCATTTTCTCTTTGCAGGAGATCTATGAATGGACGAACACTTGCTATTTGGGTAGGTTGTAACTTGAAGCAATACTTTGGGAATTAATCTAGTTTCCAGTGCTTGTATATTACTTTACATCGACCTGTTTCTAGCGAACCCCCCCTCCCCCCTTTACTCTCTTCACCATGAAGATGTTACCCTTTCCGCATCCCTCTCGACCCTAAATGAAGAGAATTAGATCAATGAAAAATCAGTAACTAAATCCTTTACTATCGCAACTGAAAAGGTTGCACTTCCTGCAGTAAGTTTTCAATTTCGAACATGCATCGCTATACTTTTGGCAAGTTCCCCAGCCACTGAGTCCACCCTTGTAGCACATGTGGGTATTGATGTGGCAATTAATCATAGATGCACTGCAGCCAAACCTGGTTGTGAAAGGCTTGATACTTCCGCACCATTTGCCGTTCTGGAAGGCACAGTTGGGGGTTGATGGTGGTGGGGGATTTGTGGTTGGAGGCTTGACCGTCGGGGAGTTTGCTGGCGGCGAAGTAGTGGTTGTAGTTGGCCTGCTTGTCGCAGAGGAAGATGTTGTGGTGGAACCTGGACTGAGCGAGCGGTACCAGTTCGTCTTGGGGTCTCCGAGACATTCACCCACTGTTACTCCCTTCCAGCCCTTTTTCTGAATGAGATCGAAGTAATAAGACGACAGGTTTGCCACAGACTGTTGACCAATATCATGCTGAATGGAGAGGTAGTCGGTTACTCCTGGAATGGCTAGCTGCTGCTTCACGATGTCCTTGGACTTCTGAACCTGTGATGGGAGAGGATTCAGGTAATCCTGTGTATCGAGACTATATCACAGTGGGTTTAGTGGATGTGGACAATAATTCTCAAGTAAATCCAAAAGTCACTTACTCGAAGTAAACACGATGATAGCCGAGAGTCTTCATATCATCCCAGCAACCTGACTCTTGAGTGCAGTCCGAGTATGGCGGGCGCATATACGTAGGCCACATTCCGATGATGTTATTGAAAGCCATCTCGTTCTTCACCATTTGAGAGATTCGGAGATCGCGCGAGCTGTTGGATAACGAATAATGGGACCATGTGTGGGATGCCACCTGATGACCTTCGGCAACCATGCGCTTGATCAGGTCGGGGTACGGTGCAGTGGTATCAATAGATCCCTTCCCATTGTTGTTGCCAGTCATGAAAAATGTTGCCGTAAATCCATACCTCTTGAGGATGTCCAGGAGTTCGGCGGTGTATTGATATGGCCCATCATCGAAGGTAAGAGCAACTACCTTGGTTTTATCGCAATCATATATGTCATCCGTATAGCTGATCGAGCCCTTCAATGGTCTGGGAGCATTGATGGTGGATGGTCCAGCTGGGGTGAGATCTGAATCACAACGACCATATCCTAACATGCAGCTTCCGGGATCGGCACAATAATCTTGAGTTGTTCCACAGTAGCCAGAAAAGCTGCAACATTGGTTGTCTGAGCACTTCGCACCTCCAAAGTTGGGCCCGCAGGTGCCGCCAGGAGCAGGTTCAGATCCAGGGGTACAGATTCCATAGGAAGATTGGCAACCAGTATTACACTTAATAAGTATCAGCACCGAATTCGTCAAAGTTAGAGTACAGCATCCCACAGCATTCTTGTTTCGTATACAAGTGCTTAAACCCATCATCCCAGCTTTTTGAAAGGAATATGAGAGGGCCTGTACATACGTAGTCGGTAGTATTTCCACAATATCCATTCTGGCTGCAACAAAGCGCACTGGAGCAAGTTTTCCCACCATTGGTTGAGCCACAGGTAAAATCGTCTTCGACTGGGGGGGTTTCAGAAGAAGTGCAAATCCCGAAAGAAGATTGACAGCCGGTTCCACAGTAATCAGTCGTGCTCCCACACTGCACGGGAGTCAGCGTTGTTTCCACAGTGAGCCCAGGTCAATATATTTGCTCTGCTGAATCGCAACTAGGATACAAAAGAAGCGATTCAAGAGGAATTTATGTTTCAAACCCATATCGGGCTGAGAAGTTGTACTTACATATCCGTATTGTGAGCAGCAACCTCCTGCATTCACAGTTGCATCGCAGGAGTAATTGTTGTTGGCACCGTTGAACAGGGTTCCGCAGGTGTTGTCCGGGCTGATGATGACCACACGCTTCAAGAGAGAGTTGTAAAGACCAGCGTCCTCCGCAGGAAGGGCGCAACAAAAACCAAAAAGATTGAGGCTCACAGCCAATGTGGCCAAATTAGAACGCATCGGAACGTTGCGTGCTTCGAGAAACTAGAATAAAACAAGATACTAATGAATGACTACGGTCTGGTAATGAATGACTGAAACGATCAGAAGACCGCGAGATAACGAGTGGCAAAAAGCAACAAAGCCTTTTAGATATCAAGAAGGCAGAAAAGAAAAGTGATAGAAGAAGAAGATGATAATGGCCGCAGCTTTCGAGGGGAAATATGGGATGGGCATCGCGTCTTGGCTTCCGCTGACATCTTATGAATAGCCTCGGAATTCGAAGCGCACACGGCCTGGGAGCAGCCATCAGCCTAGTCAAAACAACAATTGTCATGGCGAACTTTGTTTCAATCTTCAGCGTGAAGCCATACTCAATTCCTGAGGGACGTGCAAATTGGCTTGCGCTAGTTCTCGTGAAGTTGCGCTTGGTTGACGTCCTTCGCCTGCCAAGGAGGCTCGCGATGAGCCGCTGCGCAGCTAAAGACTCTACGAGCCTTGCTAACGGAGAGTTTGTAAGAGTCTGATTTGCTAGATTCGTGCAGTTCGAGGGGACGGGATGAGGTGATGAATGGATCGACTGGTGGCTCGGGGAGAAACTTAGGCGAGGTCTGTTCTCGCCTAGTCTAGCCGATGGTCTCGGTTTGGTGGAAATTGCGTGGAGGAAAAAGGGGTTTGGTGCTTGGTATGTATTTCCGAGGCCAGTTAACCTTATTCAGCTGGAGACGGCGTCGAGGAGGAAATTACTCGCTGCCTTGGCCAGAAGTTTTGATGTGAAGCAGAGGCTAGGACTGCATCATTCAGAAGGTTTGTTGGCATGTCCAAATACCCTAGCGTACGGTACCGGTTCTGAATAGGTGGTGCAACTTTTGTTCTTCTACAAGCGGATCAAGAAGTAGAGATGAAGGGGAATGGAAGTAGGTTGTTTACAATATAACTCGCTTCTCTCAGAGTTCGTTGTCCCCTGTTTTTGTAACTCCAGGGCTGCTATCGCTACAGCAAAAGACCATGTCCGACACATGCCAAGGGGTTAAGAACTCCTCCGGCGACTCTACTTGAACGCATCATGACAATCACAAACTTGATTGTATTTCTGTTCAAAACCATGATCGGTACAGTGGTTGTACTTACACTGGCTGGAGTGCGGAGTCTTGTCAAGAACCAAAACCTGAAAACCCAAACGACAATATCTTGAGATGACCAACCAGGGGATCAACCAGACCAGCTTCAAATGCAGGTATATTCAAGTCAAGGATAAGACCTCAATATCACTCATGTCACTCAATGATCAAGTAATTCTTTAAAATAAAAATCTTGTGTCTTTGTTTAGCTACATGAATCGAGTCCGTTTAAAACTTTCATCCTTCCAAAGAAAAAAACCGTTCGTCCATCTCCCGGTCAAAATTGAAAATCCCAAAAAACAACTTCTGATCAAAAAGGAAAGAAAATACATTCCAACCACACAGACAAATTCAAAGCACAGAAAGATAAAGGAAAGCCCCCAGTTCTTCGTTTTGAAGTTCGTCCCTGGCGAAGTTCGAGTTTAGCGTTGAGGTGTCAAAGTCGAGGTTTAGCGTTTAGATGTCGAAGTTGAGGCTGGAATTGAAGGCGATTGAGTATTGTACATTTATTGTGGATCAATTTTCTTCCTGGGCGGTTTTCTGTTTTCCCTCTTTTTTTTTTTTTTTTTCTTCCTTTTTTTTTTGTATGGCTCCTGGTTAGGGTCGATTTTGGCATTTAAAAGTCAACGTTGAAGTTGAGGTTGAAGTGGAAGTCGAAGTCGGAGTGATACTGTTTATTAGTTACGAACCTTTTTTTTTTTGCGGATTTTTTATTTTATATTTTTTGGGTGATTTTGTTTTGTTTTGCGAATATCGAGTTGGCGATGAGTCTTTGAAGTCGAAAGTCGAGGTGTATTAAATTTCCGTAGAAGACCAATGTTTTTATGAGGCTGTCTGGTTATCTGGTTTTTAGGTGAGTCGTGTATGATTTTAATTAGTAAGGAACGAGAGAGGGTTTTTAGCAAGGAGGGGTTTGTTAAAAGGTTCTCAAGATTATCCTGCTGTTTCGTAGAACTGCCTCGAAGTCCGGATCTTCGAGGGTGTCGTTTGTCGACTCGTTAATGATGGATTCTTGGGAGACATCTGTTCTGAACGGTGGCTCCTCTCCTTCGAAAAGGCGATCGAATTCGCTGTCGTTTTTATCTTCGTTGACTTCTTGTCTGTTGACCTCCTTGACAGGTTGGATTGACTCTGTTTCCTTGGTGGACTCAGTTTCCTTGGTGGGCTCAGCGACGGCCTCCTTAGCAGGTTTGCTGATTTCGACAGGTCCGTGAATTCCTATGGCAGGGAAAGTCAGACTGCCTATAGTTACTTGTGTTGGAGGCTTAATCGTTGACTCTGTTTCCTTGGTGGGTTCTGTTTCCTTGGTGGGTTCTGTTTCCTTGTTGGGCTCAGCGACGTTGGATGCTGTAGCTTCAGCGGTTGCTTTCATGCACGCCGCCCGTTCGGCAAATTCTGCATCCAAGTCTGCATCAAATTCTACCTCAAATTTTGTATCAAATGCAGCATCAATTTCTGAATCGGAGAGCCACTCATTTTCGTCGCGAACTTCAGAGGTTGCAGGTACCGTTGGTGATTGGGTTTCTGGCTGAGGTTCAGAAGGTTCACCGCCTTCGATTAATACCCCAGCTACAGCTTCCGATAGAGTTCCAGTGGGAAAGTATTGATCCATTCGTGCGTTGATTTGCGAGGAGCTCTCGAGAACGGGCTCTTGCACCTCTGGGGCTACTCCAAAGGTCCGGTGGTTGATTTCGCCATATGGATGTTGGTTTTCTGGCTCTTCATTTGCTGGTTGGGTTCTAGTAGGCCTAGGGTTTTGATAGGAGCCATAGGTGAAATCTAGAGCAGGTGGCGAGAACATATTTGTTCCTGTGTTGTTCTGCCCGTTTATAGTAGGGTAGTAGTTGAAATCAAATTGTTGTCCGGGCTGGAAATCTGGACCAGCAGCGAAGGTGGAAGCGGGCTGCGCGTAATGATCTCCTGAAATTTGGTTTTGTTGAGGAACTTGGCTGAAGTGTCCTTGCTGGGGCAAATCGTTGTCCATGAGTTGTTGAGGAGCTTGGTTGAAGTATCCTGGCTGGGAGTAGTTGTTGCCCATGAGTTGAAGAGGAGCCGGTTGCTGTTGTGCTGGCATTTGCGCTTGTGCTTGTTGACCATTGTTCACTCGTCGTCGCTTGTTCGAAGGACCTTGCTCGGGCTCGTTTGCAACTGGATTCTCCCTTTTGGCCTGTCTCTTAGGTTCGGCCTTCTTAGATGCTTCTGAGGCAGCTTTGGTTCTAACATTGCATCCGGGGCAAGATGCAACCAATTTCCATACCAAGTCCTTTGGAATCGATGCCGATATACCCTGCATGAGCCTCAAGTATGTTGCGTCCCGTCCAAGATGAACTATTTTGGTGGTTTGTTGGTCAATCTTTTCCGTGATATGAGCCGTAATCCAGTTGATGCGAATGTCTTCCAGAGCTGTATATGGAGCTTGTAGCTTGATTGTGTCGGGCTCGTTCTTGTACAAGGTCTGCGCTGATAGCCAGTTCTTGGTGGGCTTGGTGGTGACTTTGCCCCCGTTTCCAGCGATGAACTTATGAATCGGTTTGTACAACCGACCAGGTCGTCGCCATAGCCCTGATTCCTCATTCATGACCAAGTCTTCTAGAGGTCCATGGGGGTTACTGTCTGGGAGGTCGAAATTTTCTTTGCACTCGTGCTTGATAGTTTCTTTTGACTTGCCGGCGCTTGTGAACGGAATTCCGTACATTTTGTTCATACAGATTTCGTTGTGACGCTTCGCCCGTGGTAGTTTGACATCAAAATCTGTGATCTTTTTGTCTTCAATGAGTGCCTCGCCGACAATAAAGCAGGTATCTCGCATTGATGGAATGTCTTGTCCATTGTTTGTCTTCCTGATCCACTCGTTCGGGTCGTTTAGATCGGTTGCGGTTGGTAGTTCATTTTTGATGGTGACGTGGTTGTACCAGGTTTGAGCTGCTTGAGCTCGACGTCGAATTTCCTTGAGTTCGTTTTGGTTTCGAGGTTGGTTTTGTTCGGCCGAACTGAGCTTTCTGTGATTATTTTCAGCGACATCGCAAGCCTCGCTTGCGATTTGTTGTGTTTCGAGGCTCCATGCGGATTGGAGCCTCTTGTTCTCTTCGAAGGAATCCATTTTGTCGGACCTGATACAATCAGCTACTGGGGCTGTCCCAACATCTTTGATATAAAAAGCAGGGAGATAGATCATGTTGAGGGTACTTCCATAGAGTATCCAGCTAGCTCGGGGGAAGTGTTTTGGGATATTGCGAAGCAATCTTGCAGCTCTCGTAAACATCATCATGAACGTCATCAGCATCTAGAGTCCTATGATTCAGGAATTCGACGAACAGTATCCAGAGCATTGTGAAGCATGTAGAAACAATTTCAAAACAATTGAATAGGAAAATTGCAGCTGAGGTTAACGCAATGGTCTCTGTTGCACCCCTTGCCTGGCAGAATCTAAACTAGATCTTCTCATCATGATCGCCAGCATCCAAACCCCATAAGTTCAATGGTTACACCGAGCTTTGGAGTTTGCACAAGGGTTTCAGGCACTGCGAAACTCGTAATTGAAAAGACTGGAAGCTTGGCTGTGGGGTGGAACATTTGAGATTCATGATTGATCCGTGGGCCAGTGAACTTTCCAAGGAAACGAATACTGAGTTAAAAGGCATGACAACCACGAACACCTGAACTCGCACTTGACAACAAAGCCTCTGCAATTCCAGCCCACCACTCCCCTTTTTGATCAGGTCAGGCGGACGAGCGATGTTCCGGAAGAGCAGTTTTGAGGTCATCACGTGAAGAAACAATCACCCCTTTCCGCTAAGCGAGTGTTTTGGCTCACCACAGATCAGGATGCTCGAGGTCTTCTGAGTTCTTAGGTCAAGGCACGTGAACTTCCACAAGAGTAAAAACGGATGGTGAAATCCCTGACGTAAAAGCCTTCGTTTTTTAAGAAACAAGGACCTCGGTCAAAGTCACCATAACGCCTCTACCCTAGCGAATTTGTTATTTTCACATTTTACGTGTGCGTGGTTGGGATGGCCTCGGCGTCTCGCCAGCTTTTACTCTACGATTTGTCACATTGAATCTACTCAAACGTGCAAACAACCTCATCGAGCCAGTTTAGACGGGAGAATTCTTTGTGAGAAGTGCCCCGAATGAAGCCAACTGTGCGATGAAGAAACTCTATTGCACGTCGAGCGACATGGCTACTGAGTCAACGTCACGATTCAGCGATGATTTTACAATTAAATTTGACTAGATCTACACATATGTGCAAACAACTATCATCGAGCGAGTACCAAACAGGAGAGGTCTCGGTGAGAAGTTCTCTGATTGAGTCTCGCTGTACGACGAAAAAAACTCTGCTGCACACTGAGCGACATGACTGACTGTTGAGTCGATATCACGATCTAGCGATGGTTCAGACAGCCACTCCCTATTACCAGCCACGAATGCACGCCCTGTAGGCTATTACACGCGCCGTAATAGGTATGGGCACTTCGGAATGAGAAACTAGGCCGTCGTACCTATCCCGTGGGATAGGTCGCTTATAACTTCCAACGGCTTCTAGAGGTTGACACCTTATGGTTTCGGTGCAACTTAGTCTCAGAGTCAAAGGCCACAAGGTCCGAATTCCATCTTTGAGATGGGGGTTGGGGGGTGGGGATGAAGAAAGGGAATCGGGTATCTACGGGTTGAGTTGTGTGACGTGATGACTAGAAGCAGACAAGCGCGCATAACAGTGCCAAGTATATCGTCAAAATAAAATATATATTCAAGCGAGGGGGAATATTCTGTGGGGGCTAGCACTAGCGCCATGCTAAATACCTGGCTAAGAAGAGCTAGGAATTAAAAAATAACTAGTGCTCCCACAATGGGGTAATTATTCTTCAAATCCATTGGCCCGTGAAGACTTAAGGTAGACGGGAACCAGTCGAAGTGAAGTGGGGAGCGACAGTGGAGGTGCTAACATTCTCAGGGCAAAGCCAGGGCATCATAGAACGGGTTGCCAAGTCAACTACAATGGCAGCGGGTGACCACAATAGCCCCAACTCGGTGCAACGCAGGGGGTAAACGTGACCTTTGAGGTCCACACGTGATAGTACAAAAGTTGCAAGATCACATGCGAAGCTTCAACAGTGCAAACAGCACAAGGTAATTTTAATTCCAATTTTGTCATAGGAAACACAGACCCATGGTGCGTCCCTAGAAATCTCAGAAGCGAGTCTTGCAACTCATCCGAGGTAATCAGGGTCACTCCAAAGGCCCGCTCATTCCACAAACTAGGGAATAAATGACAAAAATAATCCTGTCCTCTACAATTATGGAGATTTGAGCCCCTGTCTCACCCACAGCAGCCAGAGAACGAGCCCAGAGGCTCGATTCTAAGGTTGATGGGAGAGAAAGGGGCTCGCTAAACCCATAAAATATTGGGAACCAACAGGCAAGCGGTGGATTTCAGGTAATATTTTTCGCCAAAATTGAAGCAAATAATTCCAAAAATGGCAAGATAAATTGCAGTGTGCGTGAATAAATTATGATGCTGATGCTGATGACGTTCATGTGTTTTTTGATGCTTGCCCACTGGGCTTTTCCTTCGCTGGATATTCCTCGAAAGGAAGGAGCGATGCTCTCTCTGCGTTGCAGAGGAGGCTCTGAGGGGGGATGAGCGCGCGGCAAGTTTTATTCTGCCGCGCTCTGCATGCTTCACTGAAGCTTCTTGTGCAGGGAATGGATTGCAATATACAGGGGAGGGACTTACTTGGTTTTCTGTTGGCTGAAGTTGGTTATGGTGAGGTGTGAGGAGGCTGGCTGTGAAGCTGGCTGTGAACGGTGATTGACAGAGTTTGATAGCTGTGATTCTGGGGTGCAGAAGATATGGAGGTTGTAAGATGAAGAAAGGAAGACGAGGAGAGGGAAAGGTTGGGCCTCAATTTATACAGAAATTATGAGAATTAGCCTGGCACGGTAGCTTACCGGTGTTGAAGAAGAAGAAGCGAGTTGACGATATAATTCTTTGAAAGTAGACTGCCATTGAAGAGACTATCGTAGCTCAAGAGTCCGTTGATGAAACCGTCTGAGGGAGAGCACCCCATGATGCCTTCTTGAGCCTTCCTAAGCTGCAAGAACCTTTGCCATGACGGTAATCAGAAGAGTAGGGCCGGAGATACTGAGGAAATGCGGTATGAATAGCTTCACATGTGCTGAAAATTTCACCAGCCCAACCCACAAAGGGCTACCTTTGGCCCTGGTGAGTATCCTACTCGGCATCATCGTCAGACTCCGAGTCTAATTGCATCGTCAGATGAACACTCTCGTCATCAGAACCATCAGAATCTTGGGCCATGGGGTCATCTGTTTGATCATATTGAGGTTGTGAAACACCAGACGATTCCTTAGCACGCAGGAAGTTGCCATTCATTGACGGGATAGCGGCCGATGAATTATCGGCGCCGAAGGTTGAGTGATGTAGGAGAGTGTGTTGAGGTGTGTCGGTAGCAGAACTGAAGCCAGGCTGCGGGACGACAGCGAAAGGGTCTTGATGTATAGGGGTAGATATTGATGTGTTATTATTTGGAATCGAAGCAGATTCAGGATTAAATTCCATATCTTCATCTTCAGATTCCTCATCAACAGCCTCATTGGCGATTGTGCGTGTAGCGGTAGCAGGGACTAATGGCATGCGCGGCCGTAGCAGAATTTCCACGATAGCGTCATTTCCGAACTCTCTAGACAGGTGTGGAAGAATGCTGGGAAGAGCGGCTCCATTGTTGGCGAACATTGGGTTCAACACACTGGCTAACATGGCGTCTTTATTGTGAGTCAGAATAGAAGTCCGGTCTACTAGAGATCGCGTAGCCAGCTTGAGATATTGTTGAGGTAGATGAGATAGGAACAGTGGTAATAAGTCCCGTGCAGCATCATTGAGGGCTGGGTCGGCGATGCGGTGCTCCGTAGGTACCGTGACCTTGCTCCGTAAGAATGCCTCAGCGTTGTGATTGCCTTGAGGCTTTGAACCAGTATCATCGACGGTAGCAATATCAATGAAGTTTGGATGAGCCTCTTGTAGATCTTGACAACATGCTTGATATATGCCAGTAAGCTTGTCGCATTGCAACTGATTGAAACTTTGCCCGACATAGAATAGAATCTTGGCAGTAATGACATAGGCGATTAAGCGAAACTCAGGACTGTGCTTGCCATACTCGAACACCCATGCCAACTGGTCAAAGCTTTCTTGCGCCAGAGGTAAGAAGTTGTCCTCCAGCCTAACTGCGATTGCATCGACCAGCTGTAACGCAGCGACATATATTTGAGGCATGCCAACCCAAAGCCCATCTCGCTCATCACGGTCAATCGCGGGATGGAGACGGGCCTCACTCTTTGCGGCGGAAGATGAAGGCGACGGGATAGCAATGGACAGCATTCTGGTGGCCATATCCATGATTGATCCCAAAGGCACAGCGACAGGCGCAGCTGTCTCGACCTTGAGGTACTCTGCTAACAGCTCAAGTCTGCCAGTCAGGCGTTCGATGCCAGCGTGAATGCCAATCCACAAAGGCAAGTCTTCGCCGGTCGCAGAGCCACCATGCAGTTCTTGATTGACATCGACAGCTTCCCCGATGTATCCAGCAGATGACTCCCAGTCTTCGACAACAGCACGGAAGACATGGTCAGCCGTCATGTGGATGTCTTTGATAAGCCCGCGAACAGCTTTTCCCCATTCTTCGCCGCTGGTATTTTTGGCAGCGGTTTGATGAAGAATTACGGCGAGTCGGCGGGCACTATCCCTCAGTGACGGCGACGCGAAGAAATCATCTGACGAAGTTGGAGCAAGAAATGGACGAATAGCAACGCGAATCTGCGAAACAAATGGACGAAAAATGGCAGTATGACGTGGTATTAGCATGGCAAACGACTGAAAGACAACCTCCTCCAGCGACGTTGGCCCTCCTGAGATCTTCTTCGACGACGTCGAGATTAAGTTCAGACAAGATGTTACAAAGGTTGGTAATGTGGGCGTAGTGATCTCCCTGATAAGTGTCTGGTACTGCTGGGTCATGGAGTAGATCTTGGTGAGGGTCATGACACACAGCTCCTTCACAGCAGCGGAATCTGGTTTCTGCCACACAATTAGTAGAGAATTTTTAAAAATGACTAGCATTTCTCCTTACTCCTAGAATCGACAGTAATCCTCGAACCCACGACTCGACGCCGTGCAGAATTTCCCATCCTCCGATCTCGACGACGGCCTTGATAAGAACGACGGCGGTAAACCTTCCCTCGGGGCTCTTTCCATTGAGCAAAGCCGACAGCTGAGTCTTCAGCTTGTGCACGAGTACAGAAGAAGCGGATGCATCTGCCTGGGTTGCACTGCCTGCAGGGCTGGATAGAGGAGCTTGGCAGCAAGATACATGGCGGAGCAGAGTTGGAGTAAGGCGTGGAAGGTCTGAAGGCGAAGTAGAAGAGAGTTTGAAACATAAAACTCTCAGCTCAGGTGGAAGAGACATCACGGCGAAAGGGGAACGACTGGTTTAATAGCTTTTGGATTGTGTGCCCTTGAGGTCTAGACTGTGGAATTGTCAATGGAATGAAAGACAAAGATTCTAACAGGGCCGCTAACCCTAGTTTCTGAATATTTCTATGCCTTAAACTCAATCGATATTGATATGAGTTTAGATAGCAGAATGGACTGGACTGGTAGGTGATAGTCTTGATACTTGGTCTGATGCGGAAATTGAGTAAAGGTGACCAGCTCTTTCTTGGGTGGCTTGCCGTCGAGGTTTGACAGCTTCTTGAGATGGTCCTGTGCGACTCAAGCAGAGAATCGAATTATCTCAGGTCGATAGTCTGTTCACGGGGAAAGTGAAGTTTATTGGTTGTGTATTCCTTGAAGCAAAGACATCGATTAAAATTTTCGCGAGGCTGTGGTTTGGACTGGCGAGGCTAATGCCCAGTCATGATTGGCTAGCTCTCTCCTAAACCGATGCAGCCAACCAATGCGTGCTCTCCTGCCCATCCATGATCCACGGGCATCCCAGGTCGTCACCAAGAAATCGTAATCGTCCCAACCAGCCAAATCCAACACGTCCACGGTGTCATTCAACCGTCCCCATCCTGCAACAAAACCTTTACTCGGCCCAGATCACAATTCCCACAATCTCCGGCGCCATGCGAACATGTATTTGCTGATCTATGATGCTATACAAATTGCGCGCCTCTAGAACCAGTGGGGAACACAACAGTTCCAACAATGAGCGTGCGTCCTGCCACATTCCCCGGTGCATATAATACTAAAGAATGATTGCTAGCGTGAACAAACAAAGGCGGCCCAGTATATCCAGCAGCTGGACGAGGCTCGCTGCGAGGGCAATTGGGATGCAGTTCCAGAGCTGGTGAGGAAGGTCAAGAAGCATGCGCCGCAGAGGACATGTACGTACCAGTTGAGCACAGTATTCCAACATACTGCCTATGTCAACTGCAGATTGGACCAATTTATGAAGGGAGACTGACGACCTGGAATAGGTCTCGTATTGACCGCCGAAGCCGAACATGCTGTTTCCCAGGCCTCCCATAACCGACCCGGTACAGCCAGGCCAGGCACTGCTAAAACAACTAACACTACGGCGACCTCAGCAACCTCACAATCTTCAACCATTTCCCGATACATACCCCTACTATTGGAGGCCATTGAAAAGGAGGGGACATATGTCGAGGACGAATTCCAGGCACAAGTTTGTTTGGGTTGGATACACTGGCAGTTAGGTGAACCCTCCTTAGCTGCAGCACGATTGCCAAAGAGCATTGAGCAGGAATTCTCGCAACTTGACGGCACAAATAAGGAATCTGCGGAATGGACGAAAGTGTGTGCTCTAAAGGCTTCATACATCAAAGGTCAATCGCAAGGGAGGGCCGGAGCTGTGACAGATGCCGTAGAAACCTTCGAATCGGGCCTACCAATACTGTCGAGCGCATCTTCTAGTCCGAAGCAGTCAAGGGAACTCAAGTCGTGGACTGAACTGTATTTGACTGGATTTTGCATACTCTCAAGCCGCGCCATCAAGTCCAAGGTTTCTTCCATACTCGAGACTGAGACTCTGTCTGCATTCAGGGCATGGGCAAAATTCTGGGATACGCAGACCTCAACACCTACAGGAGGTAGGGCGTTCCATGCTGAGGTGTCGCGGCGTCATGTATGGAAGGAATACTATATCACACTTTCGGACGTCCTCATACAAAATCTGCCATTCCCCACCACATCCCTCACAACTGCCTACGTCGAGACTTCGACAAGACTGCAACAACGAGCGGAGCTGAAACGCGTGGAGGCGAGATACGAGACTTTATTATTGAGTGAGGTCCAGTTCCCGAAGGCAGAAGAAGCCAGTGAGGAAGTTGAGTCTTTTGTAGAAATTGTGATCCAGAACTGGCGCATTCTGTGTGGCAGCGGTTGGAAAGAACATGACCTCGGCGAAGGAGGGGCAGAAGCTGTTAGTAGAGGCGTTTTGGACATCTTATATCGGGCAGCGACCAAGACATTTCATTCGACGGCAATCTTACGACACCTGTTCACAGTTCATCTGGCCGTGGCGGAATTTGATCTGGCCTTCAAGGCCTTCGATACGTACCTAGAGATTGTCAAGAAAGGGAAAGCTCGAGTTGAGAAGACTGGTGAACTAGAGCATGGTCTAGACGACGACGAGACCGTTTTAATTGCGGCTTCTGATTGCATTAAGGCTTTGTGCCGATATGGTTCACTGGAAGGTGCGGAAAAGGCGAGAGAACTCGGCCAGTTTCTCGAAGGATGGTTGGATAAGCATCATCCAATCGATCAGCGGCACGGGAATGGTCATCTTCTCGAGAATAAAGAGCCCGCAGGCTTGGACTGTGTGATTGCACCTAGAGTATTTGCTTTGGCCTGGCGTTCCGTTGGTATTGCTCACGCGCAATGGGCGAGATTAACCTATGAAGCATCATCTAGGTCGGATATCCAACTTCATGCCATCAAGTGCTTCCGAAAGGCCCTTTTGCCACAATTTGAAAGCACAGGGGATGTCGAAACCTTGTTCGCATTGGGAACACTTCTTGCAGAACGGAGAGAGCTCCCTGCAGCAATTGAAGTGGTCAAGACAGGATTGCTGCCTCGGCCATCAAATACTACAGCAAATGGCTCCGGTCCACTTCTTGGACGCTTTGCTAGAGAGCGATCATTAATACCCCTATGGCATCTCATGGCTTTGTTACTCAGTGCTCGTCAAGAATTCACTACCGCTGCAAGGTCTTGCGAAGGAGCATTCGAGCAATTCCAGGATCCCAAGTACCTCTTCGGCGAGGCAGATCTCAATGGTGCCTACAGGAGCGCTCATTTGAACGAAAAAGCCACTGCCAGAAAACAAGGAGTTATTGATGACATGGATGATTTCGAAAAGGAAAGCGTGCTTGAAGTCAAAATGACACAGCTCGCCATTATCGAGGTGCTGGAAGGGCCAGAAGTTGCCGTAAATGCAAGTGACGAGCTGCTCAGCCTCTTTACTCGACTATTTGGCGACCCTTTGAAAGACTCAGCTCCCCTAGCAGTACCTGGCACTTCATTGGCGGTGGCTCCTAAGAGCTCTGCTGGAACGATCAGGAGTGTGCGAGGCAGTATTTTTGGACGAACGGGGCGTTCTGTTCGAAAGACACACACAAGCGCAGCGACAATCAATGAAGATCCAGCGTCTCCACCGAGACCTCAAACTACGCAGACAGTTGCTAGCACAGTGGCCCCCACAATCCAAGTCACTAATGAGAATGGTAGCGCAGCCAAACAGCACTCTTCGCATCATCATCACGAGAAGCTTCAGAAACGAAGCGAAAGTGCCTTGAAGAATAATGGTCCTAGTGGAAGTAGGAGTGTCAGTATCGGCCGAAAACAGAACAGTAGTGGTGGCAAGGCATCTGAAGGACACATTGCTACAACTGTCGATGGAGACACCTTCTTTACCCCTCCTTCAGACACCGAAAATCGAAAGCAATGGCTTCAGGATGATCAGGAAAATGAGAAATCCGGAGTTGCAAGCTCAAATAAGAACTCCCGACAATCCTCACTGCCCAAAGCACTGCCCCCCAAATCTCAGCAAATGGCACACAAGGAACCTTCACTCAAAGCAGCTCACTCAAACCCTGGATTCGCACAAGATAATCGTCTCCCACACGCATCATCATATTCGTCCTCTACAACTCCAGTGACTCGTTTCCCGAAGGATCAAGAGAGGAGGCGCAGGACTGCAATCTTGGTGAAGGTCTGGCTGCTTATCAGTGGATTTTACCGACGTGCGACTATGTACGAGGATGCGAAAGGGGCTCTTGAGGAAGCCGAGAAGCTGGTTCGCAGTGCTGAAGTTGACGTATCTAAGGATACCGCAGGAAATGTGTCAATCAATAATGCTGGATGGGGAGGTGGAAAGACCGTGCAGCAGTTATGGGGTGATGTCTTCTCCGAGGTAAGTTCGTTGGCATTATTTGAAATCCCTTTTACTAAATCATCTCAGCGTGGTTATCTCTCACTAGTAGAAACCACACCTCACACTGCACTTGCACATTTCGAATCAGCTCTTACACACTTCCCAAACCACCCATCTGCAATTGTTGGCCTCTCCAATATCCTTCTAGACATCTATTCCGAAGATCTCCTTCCACCGTCTGCAGTTCCAAATCTTGTTCTTCCAGGACCGATCAGTACACCCTCAGCATCAAGCCTCAATACCTCAACAGTAACCCCTCTCAGTACCCAACCAGCTCCAAACAAGCAGACACCCACCGTTCCTACAATTCCTCACGGCCCATTGGGTCTTCCAACAGCGAGACCTTCAACCACCAGGAGTGATAGCCCACGCGAACCAACCGACACCCCCGATTCAATATCATCTGGGCTTCAGCCGAGCTACAAGGAATCTTCCACCGCATTGCTAGATCGTCTTGCTGCGCGCGACAGAGCTTACGGCCTGCTTACCACCCTCACCAAACTCGGCACAGGGTGGAATAACAGCGAAGCATGGTTCGCTCTATCTCGTGCCTACGAAGAAGGTGGCCAGCCCGATAAAGCTCGAGAAGTTCTCTGGTGGTGCGTAGAGCTTGAAGAGGGAAGAGGAGTCAGAGATTGGACCGTTGCTGGGGGCGGAGGCTACGTTTTGTGAATTTTTCATGATCTTGGTATACCGGCATCAGCAGTAAACATGATGGGATGGTCATTGGCTTTTGGCTCGTGATACCTTTCTGCTCCTTTCTAGAGCATGCGTGCGTGCTTGCTTTTTTTGTTCACAGACGCGTATATGAGTATATAATTCAGACGAAGACTTCTTGGTTTATTGCTGCCCGGAATAGTATTAATTTGGTCTCTCGAGACCACTCATTCCACCAATTCCTGATATTCGATAATTCGCTGGACAGTGATATTGTGCATAGGTAATTTCGTTTCTGTGGAACATGTGACCACATAAGATGCAATTTTATTTATTTTCTACGGAGACCACTCTATGCTATCTATTAATACAATAGCCGCGGCAATGGGGACTGTTACATTTACACCCAGAAGCCTAAAAGTAGACCAGACACTCAAGATTTTGGTAGCCTTACTTAGCGCAAGAATGTCTAGCTTGGGAGAAAAGGCTAGGAGTTACAGGACCAAAAAAACTAGTTTAGCTTCTTTAGGCCGGAGAAAGCAGTTTGGGACCTAATTACATGCCATTACTACACTAGACTCGGAGACAAAAAAATTCTTGGCTGAGATAATGAATGACCTAATTACATACTATTCGGCTTGTATCGGAGGGTATTCTAGGTAGGTTTTGAGTCACTGGCTAGAGTAGCTAGGAGATCAGGTGTAATTCAGTGATGTGTGAGAATTGTGATATGTGAGAGGTGATTGATAGATTGGGTGAGTAGCATAACTGCGAAAGGGGTGAAGGTTTGGAATCCTAGAACTTCGTAGACATAAATATACTTCAAACCCTTCTTTCACACCAACGTCACCATCTCGAATAGAGAACAAAGCTCCAGGTACAAGTTTTTACCGATTTCGAGTTTTCGGCCCCTATTTACGCTGCTATTATCGTTTTACTTATTTTTCGAGCCATTTTGAAAAGGAAATCGCCTGCAAGAGCATCGAAGAATATTCTGCTTGTGTCCAGAAGCAATGGGCAGATAGGAACGGAAATGATCAAGCATGCTCAAAGGTCGCTTTAAGATGTTTTCTGGGTCTGGTCCTTCTGCAACCACCTCCCGTGGACATGGTTTTAGAAGAAACCACTGAGAGGAAGCGAATGTACTCATGGTCTACGGGGAGATCTGGATAATGGCGAGTTCATCGTCTTTTCGATGGTCGCAGCCGCTCCACGAAGTCCATCTCTGGACCCTCAACAACCAATTCAGCCCACTCCGGATTCTTGGTCCAAGAAGTACAGAATTTGCCAGATCAGGGCCGTCGAAGGCCATCGGCCAAGAACATAGACCGTGGATGAAGCAATTCAGCAAGAAATGATCTGGCGAAGGGAGCTGCTTGATCGTTTCTGCGTCCATGGAGACGGACTTCCAGTCAGTGTCTGCGAGTTCCCAGATGCCGGAATCGCAAATTTCACACTGTTTCCAC
This sequence comes from Cadophora sp. M221, assembly GCA_017366145.1. Taxonomy (NCBI): domain Eukaryota; kingdom Fungi; phylum Ascomycota; class Leotiomycetes; order Helotiales; family Ploettnerulaceae; genus Cadophora; species Cadophora sp. M221. Next base: position 16,618 of record JAFJYG010000217.1, on the reverse strand, counting down.
ATGTTATTGAAGAAGCGACCCTCACTGTTGCTGAATTTAATCTTGATCTCGTCAAGCGTAGTATGGTCCCTGATATCTTCCATCATCCTTCTAAAGTTATCTCTTTCACAATGGGGCTCCCAAGCAGCTTCCGTCGGTTTCCAGTCCTGGTCCGAATGGCCCAAGAAACAACCCGTAAGGGACAACCTCCGGATTGAAGAAGCATGATCCGTCAAGAACCGAAGTAGAAATCGATCTGGAGTCCGAAAATCCTGCAATCGGAGCGTTTCAAGGCTTTCCCAACGGTTGCCAAACAGAGCTGTGTGCCAATCATGCCAAACATCCAAATATTCGGCTGAAGCAAACGCCGGTTTTTTCACGTCGGAGCATATCAGGGTCAGAGCCTTCAGCTCTGGCATGTTGCCTAGGAAGTGACCAAGAACTGTTGCTCCAAGTATGGCGGTCCGCCCGGCACTGAAGGTGTCCATGACAATATTCATGTGTAGATCTTGAACTCTACTGAGAGCCCCCTTGAGTCTAGCAGACATGCTACCCTTGTTGGTGCCTATGATGATTTCGTCATCAGGGTCCTCAACATCAATGATGTCAAATATTGTGCGCTTAGTGGCAAAAACTATGTCCGGAAAGATCATGACAGGGACCGAGTCCATAAATAATCTCTTGATTGGTTTATTGAAAAGGTACAATGAACTGAGGATTGCGCGGTGGTATATGATGGCCACGTCGTAATCTTGAAACTTATGGCCAAAGGCCGGTTCAATTGCAAACCAAGGGTCTTCAGAACATATATGGGCGGCGCAGAATCTGACCAGGACTTTGTCGGACTCGAGGAACGGGCACCGCTGTGAAAATACACTGAGACTTTCCACATGCGACAATTCCGAAAATATGTCTCGGATGCCTTGGATGCTGGAGGCCAATGCTTCAAGATCACAGCCAAGTTCAAGAAGACGGTACCTAGGCCATGGGGCATCTGGCGCCTCCCTTGTTCTCATTTCGAAGTCTGCAGCGGATAATAAAGCTGGATGTCTTTGTCTGGAAGGTAAATTTCGATTTCCTTGATGTGGCGTGCCATCCATGGCCATTTCTTGAGGCCATCTGCGACACTTCGATATGTCCTCCATGGTCGAACAACAAGAACACCGCTTACAATGTATCCAAAGCGTATGTTCCGACCCCTGCTTCCAATTCTCACAAAAGCGTTGAAGAGTCCTTCGACGGCTATTTCTCCCCATGCTCGATCAGCAAGTCGCAGATTCGCGGCGTCCTTGCCAGGTAGGTAGCCAACGATGGCGGACCTGCACTCCTACAGCAAATGTTTAAGACACATAGATCCAGCCACTAAGATGTCACATACCAATGGCAGCATGTATAAATAATTGGGCGTTTGGGTCGCCATGAAGTGCTGGTAGATTACTGCAGTGGATGGGAACGTCGGCTTATCAAAGGCTGTCCAAATGTGTCTCCTTTACAATTATGGAAGCACCCGCAAGGAATATTCCAGAGAAAGCTCAAAGTTTGGCTTCAGAATTGTTGAAGTTGGGATGGGACGTTCAATACTTGGAGACTAGAAGTGAGAGAGAGAAGTGGGTACGCGTCAAGATCCGCATCATCACGCGAATGGCGGTGTCAGATTACAAGCACCACATCAGTGGGAGTGTCCGCGCTTCGCTCGCCACTGTAGCCGAGAGAATTCTCTATCTAATACTTTGCTCCTTTTTTAAATTTCTTACTTCGCTTTCGACTAGTCCGAATGCTTCGCATTTAGCCTAGTCTCAAGTTCAGTAAGTCAAGGCTCAGTACTTACGTAAGTACCTAGCACTTGCTTACCTACTTACCTACTTACCTACTTACCTACTTACCTACTTACCTACTTACCTACTTACCTACTTACCTACTCACCTACTTACCCACTTACCCACTTACTTCTAAATCACGTTCTAGCTTTTTCTGGTAGTGAAGGGATTTTTGTGCTTCTCGCAGCCCTGCAGGGAGTTAGACGTCGTTCAGTCGTAAACTCCTTTCTCTCGGCAAGTCAAGTCAAGTAATCTATTGTTTCTGTACTTAATACTAGATGTACAGTTTTTTTCTAGTTTTAAGGGAGGGCAAATTCGTGTGGGAAGCTTCTATTAATCAAACGGCTATGTGCTCTGCGGTCTCTATTGGAGTGTGTTTGGATGCACTCAACGACTCTCGCTTCTAGTTCCCTCCAAAGCCTCTAAAGCCAAGGGGTCAAAGTATAAACATCTCCCAATCTCTAAAATTGAGCATCACACTAACTTGCTTCTCAGTTGTGTCTCATGATACATAGCCGAAGCTGCTGTTCAGAGCGGTTGCCAGTACATAAATGGTCCTCAACATAGGAGTCTCAACTCCGTGTTCTTTGCCAACCTTCAACACATTGCCCACAATAGCCTCAACTTCCATGTTCCTTCCAGCAAGTGCATCTGCCTGCATGCTTGGCGTAACGCCCGGGAGCTCACGAATTGTTGCTCTCCCAAGTTGGAAGTCGACAAGAGCAGAATCGATACTGTTGTAGCCGCAAGAATTCGCAACAGAAGCAATCTCCAGCATCACCTCTCGAACAAGGCCTTTGGCCTCTGGAGTTGACTTCAGGAGCTGTGCGTCTGCTGAGCGTGATAGAGCACACATTGGGTTCCAGGAAGCGTTGACCAACAGCTTTGACCAACGCTCGAACTGAATATCTTGGTGGACTTCGGCAGTACCACCACCGGCTTTGATAAGATTTGCAAATTCTTTTGCAGGTTCTATGCTTGCCGATGCAGGATAGGAGCCGATATGGAGTAGCTCGACTTCTTTGTGCAAAATAACTCCTGGGCTGGTTTGAGACGCTGGAAGATACACGACGGTGCTCAGTAATGGGTTGTTTGGATAAAACTTGGCGTAAGGCTCTTCGATGCCGATCCCATTCTGTATTAGAACAATAGTCGTTTGCGGTGAGATGGCGGGCTTGATCATTTCGGCAGTTGACGGAACAGTGGGTAGTGCTTTTGAGCAGACCACTACGTAGTCGAAGGGAGCAGGATAGCTGGCAGCAGCTTCATCGACAGACCGTACAACAACAGGTCGGACTTTTTGGTTCTGTCCCCAGAGAGAGGAGTTTATCGTGAAGCCATCTTTGGAGGCCGAATCGTAATTTGACCGGCAGACTGTGACGATACTTGATGCTGGTACAGCTCGAGAGAGGACAAAAGCATATGTTGCACCAATACTTCCGGTGCCAAAAATCAGCACTCTTGGAGCTGGAGCCATTTTCTGGATCTTGTTACAAAATGATGGCATTTTCTTTTCAAGATCCAGACTGATCATTTCTCACCAAAGGTGGGATCCATCACGTGGCGTCGTGCTGCGCTAGCGTGTTTGCTTCACGTCGCCCTCTTCAAACGGATTCTCTTCAGCTTCTCTATTCTACAAACCAATGACAACACTTTTGACCCAAGACCATCTCCAGGAGACATGGCTCCTTCAAAGTGTATCATTTGTGATAAACCCAACGCTCAGGTCTGCGCAACATGTATGTCCTCAGTCTACTGCTCCAAGGCGTGCCAAGAGCTTGATGTAAGTGGCTTGTTTGCCAAAGCATCCTTCTCCTTCTGATGTCTATTTGATACACATCTTGGAATCTACTGACCGTAGCTAGTGGCCCTTACACAAGACACTTTGCAAGAAGCTGTCAAAGTTCTTGAACACCTCTCCTCGACCCAGTACCCCGGTAAAGCTGGGCATCTTGCTCTCGGCGGACAGCCCAGAACCAAGACTGGTTTGGGTGCCATATCAACAAGCACCAAAGCCCAATTCGTCGACCACTCACGATGAAGTTATTGTCCATCATCTGCTGGGCGACCCGATTACTCCTACAGTGGAGAGCTTCAACATTGCGAAGAACGAAGTCAGGGGATATACGCTCGATCACACGGTCGTTCTGTATGCAAGAGACAATTGGCTGAACGATGGAAGCAAGCCCAACCAAGCTGCACTCTCGTTGACGGACTGGGAGCTGCCATATGACTGTAAGTAATCAGGGGACCCATTCATTTCCCCTCTCGGCAGACACACATCCTTCCTCCAAATCATGCCCCAATTGCCAGAGCCTTTGCCAAAGTTGGGACTAATATATGTCCCGTTCTCTAGGGAGAGGAAACATTCTCATGATGAACTACAAAGGACTTGTCGGTAAGAATATCTCCTCTCAGGCCAATTCTGGTGAGCCTATCGTATTGTCAGCCATACAGATCGGCGGCGAAATGGAACCATATCAAGACTTCCAAGATGTGACACTGGGAGATTTCAGGATTGCCGTCGATTACTTGGTATGTGCTCCCAGAAATTTTTTCCACTGGCTTCAATATCACCATACCGGGCTGCGATATGATGACTTGTCCCACGACGTGCAGCTATTATTAATTATAAGACTGACTTTCACTTATTTAATAGTCTCGCTATGGGATGGAGGTCAAGCGTGGAGATGAACACTCCCATCTCACGTTCACGGAAAACCCAAACAACCCAATATCTGAGCTATAGGGCATTATGAACAAGCTGATGGGAGACGATGCAGCAAAAGAGAAGAACAGAAAGGTCAAGGGGGTCCTTATCAGATGCGAGGGGGACATCGGCATCAACAAAAAGAAGACCGGCAAATGGGAGAGGTACTCGAAAGTCGAAGTTCCGAAGGATCATACCATATGGGATTCGCAGCCAACTGGTGCGTCCAAGATCATGGGATTTCCGCTCCTCGTGCAGAAACAGCCCCATAACCCCGCTTGGAAACCCAATGACCACACCCGATTCGACAACCAACCTGCAACTTTCCTCAACCTCACTGTCGACCCCAAAATCTCCAACCTGTGGGGATTTGCCCCGCCAGAATGGCAAAGCGAGGTTGGCAGTGTTCTATTGGTCCGAAAGGATCAAAAGGATTTGAGCCGGGAGCAAGCTTGGGCTATGGCAGAATTCATGCAATTCAAAGTATCTGATTCGTTCGAGGACGCGATGGAGTCTGGTGAGGAACGACAACGACGAGCTGCGGTGTTGAAGATGCTGAATTGGAAGCAATTCGATGGCTTCTTGGAGAAGTTCAAGGTGGAGATGACGACTGCTGATGGAAAGTCTTGGGCTCGCGTCAGATCTCCTTTTGGAACGAAGGAAGATCACAATGGAAATCCTCTCTAGATTGGATACTGAGGGATCGGATCACTTATTCTCGTCGGTTGGTGTTTGGTGAACTTGGTAATGTCGCAAAAGTTTGGATTTGGGTTTTTATCTCCGATTAGCTGATTGGATTTCATCACATGTTCCATTAAAATTCCCTCATGGTAGTTCTCTTTAACGTCTAGTCTTGTGATACTTCGAGACAGCAATCCCTTTTCCAATTACTTGCTTGGTGATGTTTATGCGATGCAAGAAAAGCAGGTCGCATGGTGGTTTGGTCGTACTTTCAAGCTGAAAATCGTGAAGCAAATGTTCGATAAAACCCAGATACAGAATCAGATAATCTGGTAATTTATTAAGATGACACGTAGAATATTGGTGCTTGACTTGAGAGAAGTGGGCTTGGCTATCGCCGTTACCATGGCTACATCGTCGACCAAAAATGCCAGACAGGGTTGTCCGCCCACAATTACCATGAATTTTCGCATAATGATATACCCTCACGAATCTTACTTCAACCCAACTTTCGAGATGCCAGGTTGGGATTTCAAGCAGTGGGCCGAAATGGATTAAATTGTCCTGATGTAGACTCGTCTCGCTTAATTCAGGGGTAACTCGGGTGTAACAATGGAATTGTTGAGATACTCCAACGCGTGGGCAACAGTTAAAAATACCTGTACTCTTGTTGTTATTCTTCTTAGCCTGGCAAGTAGTCGCGATGTGTTCATGAGCACAAAATTACACACTCTCTAGGGAAATTTTCTACTGCTGCTCTTTGTTGTGAGAAACATTCTTACCAGATCCGGGCACAAGCGCATGGGGAAAACGCATGGGGAAAAAGCAAGTTGGAGATATTTCCACCTCCCTGGCAGTTTCAATCCCGGCGATCGTGTGATCTACTTTGAGATCTTGGGATTTAAATTGATATTTGGATACATGTTCCCATTACTGTTGTCGCCGCTCTTGCTGTTGCTGCGAAAAGCTTGAAACGTTCTCTTTCGGGAAAGAGAGTTGCTTGGCGCGGAAAGCCTCCCACCACCTTGGACCAAATTCATAAGTCATGAGCGCAGTGCTGCCTTTACTGTCTTAGTCCTAGACTCAAACTTGAAGAGAATACGAGGTGATAATTTGGTCTTGGCTTGAAGATCCCTTGCAGAGTTGTTTCGAATGTCCACCAGCGATTCCGGGACCTCTCAGTGCCTCCCTCAATCATACAGTCATACTGTTCAAAAGTCGTGAAAGAGATCAATGTTATCGTCTCTAAGAGCAGCAAAGATGAAATCTTCACATCGTGGCTTCAAAGCCCTGTGGAGAGCACTTCTTTGAGTAGTATCGGGAATTGGCTCCAAGGCCAGCGACTTGAAGTTTGACAATATGCGGGTGGCCTCGAGTGACAAACAGCTGGATCGCAGACCATGGTAAACTAACATCAAAATTGCTCGCAAGGCGTAATTTGCATCGTTCCCAGCGTTGTGGATGTTTTTCAGTGGATAACGCAAAAACCTCAGCAGAGTGTCTAGCCGAAAATTTATTTCTAAGACCTCTTTAGCTATATTTGTGGTGTCAAGGATGCCAGCAATAGTTTTGATCTCTTCGAATAGAACACCCCTTTTGCGCAGGAGCAGAAGATCGGAACGAAGGCCATGGCCAACAAGAATAATGTCGCGATACCTTCCTGACGCCCTCTCGTCAGGAATGTGTAGAAGCTTCACGATGGCTTCATCGGTATCCTGCGGGCGCACAATATGCTCGGAGGAGCCGAAGTGGAATTTAGCTCGCTCATGAGTAAATCTCTTGTGGCCACAACAGACAATGATATGTTTTGTTGTGAGGGGTTTATTTAGTGGACCCGAGAGTTTCCGGGTGTCTAGCATGGAAACCCCGATTTGAGTGATTTGGTTGTATCTGTTGTGCATTGGATTATCCATGTTGATTTCAAGGTCGAACGAAACGATGACCACATCTCGAGGAACGTTTGTTCGGAGGCCGAAAATTGTTTCCAATTGCTCCAGCTCGTTTGGTGGGAAAAGTATTTTGGAATCCATTATTGTGACTTGATAGGGTAGGGTATAGTGAAGGTGAACGAAGATCGTTTTGTTCCGGAATGTGAAGATGAACTTCTGGTTGGCTAGTGGCCACGGGTGGGAGTTTGATATTGTTGCGTTGAATTTTGAGATGGGTATGTTAGACGTATATTGGGGAGTTGATGCGGATCTTCAAGGGATATTTGTAGGTTTGTGGGATTTAAGAGAGGAACAGTCGGAAGTCTCCTCTTGTAGAAAAAATATCAGAAATGAGGTTTGAACAGATACATCTTGGTGGACTAATTTCAAAGCTATTCGGAATTGGACTAGCAGTGGCTGGTGCCCCTTTTGGAAAGCGGCAGCCTAACCCGTCTCAAGGAGGTCCGAAGTCGCCCACGTCACTTCAAATTATTTGTGAACGCATGAGGTCAAAGAGCTAGACAAGAGTTTGCAATTGAGATTGAATTCATGATATGTTGTCTTTGTATCTTAGAAACTAAATCCATCTTAGATGAGCAGAGAGATGAGTTTCCGGGTCAAGGACGTCAGGATGGGGTAGTGAGGAGGTTCGGTTAGTGGAGAAATAGTCTTCTTAGACTAGAAATAAAATTAGTACACATGGATACTTGCTTTGATACTTGAAAAGTCTAGATCTGCTTATGCAAATTTATCATACCAGATAAACTCTCCTTCAAACTTCAAGATACAACTCTTATATTTCTAAATATTCAGGGGATTTTGTTGCGCGTAAGTTGGCGAGTTACCGCACTCTGACACACGATGTTTTATTCTAGTCTCTCTTCAAGAAATTTTCATGAACTTAGGCTCTCCATTAGGTTCTTAGCTGTATCCTTGTTCAAGGCGCTTGCTTCACATGACCCTCCCGTCTGGTGTCCCAGAAAACAAAATTAGTTCCGGAACAGTTTTGAATTATGACCATATCCGTGAACAAGCACATTGCTAATGCTAATTTAAAATTGAATGATTGAGGAGAATGTGTTTTATGCTACAAGACTTGCTTGCCAATTTGGTCGAAGAGAGGTTGCGTGCTTGAAATGGGGAATCGCTCTGGAAAGACTTATTCTGTAAACGTGAGGAAGAACCCCAGCATCCCCAAGAATTTAATGTCATAATACCAAACTAAAATATTGACGTTGTTACTGACTCCTCACTGCTCGGCATCTATTGTCTTAGTTATGGAAAGGAATATTTACTTATCTACTTGAGTACCTTTCAAGTAAGCAGCCAGGTGAAGTCCATTGCCAAGATATTGTCATGATGTTTTAATCGTTCTTTCCCGACAATTCAAATGAAGACATATATCCTCGAAGGTCAACTTGACAAGTTTTCTAGACATTAAGTTTGCCTTCAACAGTGAGGGCATTCACCTTTCGCCCTTACCTAACACCCCTTGGTTGTTCAAGAAGGAATGTGGTCACGTGAGGCACTAATTTTTGCCCAAAAAACATCATCGCTTCCGTCGAAATACCAAGGTAAATCACCGAAGCACCACGAAGCAACACCCCAACAGAACCTGCTTTCAGACCGATACCACTGCTTTAAAAGGTACTCCTCTTGCGCACAGATTACACCTCGTATTCAAAGATGGCTACTCCTCAGATTCAAGACTGCAAGTTCTGCTTCATTGGTGGGGGTAATATGGGCTCTGCGATCATCGGAGGACTGCTCGCTAAGGGAAGCACAACGAAGCAAAACATCATTGTCTCAGATCCATTCGAAGGCACTCGGAGGAAGGTCCAAGACACACTCGGCGTGCGCACCACTACGTCCAACAGCGAAGCTGCAAAAGATGCCAACGTCCTCGTCCTAGCTGTTAAGCCTCAGGTCGCAAAGAGCGTGTGTGAAGATCTAGCATCCTCGTGGCGAGAGGCGGGAGAGCAGCAATTGCCACTCATTGTCTCTATTTGTGCTGGAATTCCTCTGGACGCTTTGACTCGGTGGTTTACCGTTGGCGAAGGACGAGCTCCTAAAGTTGTCCGCGTGATGCCGAACACGCCTGCGTTGTTGGGCGAGGGTGCTTCGGGATCATTTGCTGGTGCCGGAGTCTCTGAGGATGACAAGAAGCTGGTAACGGCTATGTTGGAAGGGTTTGGAAAAGTCTCGGAGTGGGTGGATAAGGAGGAGTTGATTGATATTGTCACGGCACTTTCAGGTATGTTTCGGATGCTGCTTGAATGATTCTATTCGATCGCTGATGCAATTTATAGGATCAGGACCAGCTTACTTCTTTCTGCTCGTTGAGCATATGGTCTCTAGTGCAACTGCCTTAGGAATGCCGAGAGATCAGGCTGAGCGACTTGCTAAGCAAACCTGCCTTGGTGCTGGTAGAATGCTGGTTGAATCTCCCGAGTCTCCTGGACAACTACGCGTCAACGTCACCAGCCCCAAGGGAACAACAGAAGCTGCTCTGAATAGCTTCCGGGACTCGAGCTTGGAGGAAATAGTCAAAAAGGCTGTGAAGGCGGCTGCAGATCGAGGAGAGGAGCTTGGCAAGGCAGCGTTCGCATCCCCAAAGATATAATGTGACTTCGAGAGCTTTTGCGACGACCCAAGTACATAAGTAGAGTAAATATCGATACCAAAATACATACGGGATTTGCAATTTCTGCAGAAAATCTACATGATCCACACGATAAAGATCGATCAATTTAGTTGAAATTGTATTCATACTTCATCTCGGTCCCACCATCTTAATCACCTCTCATGGGACAAATTTCCTCGACCCCAAACACACTTTCACTTGGAATTCATAGCCACAGCCCGGTCTCGCAAGATTTTTGCTATGGCCGGACGAGCCCTGAGGCGCTCCAACCAAGCGTTGAGAACAGGGAAATCCGTTTCAATGTTGATCTTGTCAGCAAAAAGGAACATGATGACGTATCCCGTCACAAACGCCGCATCAGCATAGCTAAACTTATCACTAACGAGAAACTCCTTGTCTTTCAAGACACGGTCTAGGACACCAGAGACACGACGGATCTCATTGACGTATCGATCCACAGCACTGGGGAGCTTCTCAGGGTGGTAGATACTGAACCACACTGCCTGCCCGAAGTATGGGCCCTGCCCAGATACCTGGTAGAAAAGCCACTGTTTCGCTTCGAAGAACTCTTTTGAACTTGGGGCGAAGCTGATGGTGTGCTGCTTGTCGTAGGTTTCGACCAGATATTCGATGATGGCCCCTGACTCCCACAGCGCGATGCCGGTATTCGGATCCTCGATTGCGGGCACGCGGCCGTTGGGGTTGATCGACTCGTATGGCTCCTTCTTCATGTCGGGAAATTCCAACATCTTGAATGTGTAAGGGACCTTGAGCTCCTCGAGGATGATGGCCACTTTCCACTTTTTTGACAGTTAGCGGGCGCTGCTTTCACGCAGTTTGGGGGTCAAAGGTCTCGCAAGATCTCTGTTCCTGGGCCGTGTCTGGAGGACCGAGATACCTGATCTTTGATAGTGATAAATGAAGTTTCTACATACAGCGTTGGGGCCGCTATCATGACCCCAGAGTGTGATCGGCTTGAGAGACATGTTGCTGGATTGATGTGGATGTGTGCGTGATATTCAAGGATGATTTGTAGAAATGGGAATCTCCAAAGTTCTGTGATTGAATCTGGTCCAAGAGATATCTCTGACTTTGAGATAGATATGTCCGTCTCTTAAATAGATATCACGAAAGGCATCATTGCTTGATAATTCATTTTGCTGTCCACTTGTACCACTGCACATCACTTCTTCATCCGTCAAGCTTGAGATTTGATTATTCATTCATTTGTATTTCGTACTCCACGCTTTCGGCGTTTAGTTGTATGTCCTAGACCGTAACTCGTCCATCCTATCCTCTGATACGCTGTATCGTGTATCGTCGTTGAGACAGCCTATCAGCGTGCTTCGTGTTCTTGATATGTATAAGCGAAAGCGAGATAGACTTCTCCAGTTCACAAAAAGTCTACGATTTCGTCCATAACGAACAAAGAGAGATAACAATTTAATTTATTATCTAAGTCGAGAAATATAGAAAAAAGAGTCCTTTTGATCGTATTCAAGTTTAAACAGAAAATACATATAACGCAGCCTTGTGGTTCCATTTAAGTTGAAAGTAAGATTACCAGAAAGTATCACGTAGGTGCTTCAATAACAAGTTAATACGCGAGACTGCACACACGTCATAAGAGGGAAACCCATTAGACTTACACATGCTATTATAAATCATCAATCTTCATAAAGTCCGGCGAATGTAAGAGGTTCTACCTAAGAAACCCCCGATGCGGCGGATCTCCAAAGTTGATTATAAACAATGCGGCAGAATTCTCACCGCCTAGAATTGACATTCAACACTGTAAACATCTATAAAAAACAGGCAGCTTCTCGATCGAATTTTGACAACAATCAGATTTAGCATCAACATTTCCATCTATTCAAATCATGCCTGGAACATCTCCAATTATCCTCATCCTCGGCGCAGGGCCCAACATCGGCCAAGCCGTAGCTCGAACTTTCGCCTCCAAAGGCTACAAAGTCGCCCTCGCATCCCGATCACTGAAAGAAGAAGACAGCACAGACGACCAACTTAACATCACAAGCGACTTCTCCAACCCCGAGGACGTCGTCAGCGCTTTCGCGAAAGTGAGAAAAGCTCTCGGTATTCCCAGCGTGGTCGTTTATAACGGTAAGTACGAAGTCATCAATCAAACCTCACTGAACTCCTCCAACCTAACCGAACCAAAACAACTAACCATTGACGTCCCACAGCCGGCTCGTTGACATCTTCTCCTCCCAACGATCCTTTCGCTATTCCACTGGCGGGATTTAATCGAGATATGGCCATCAACACAACCAGTGCGTTCGTAGCTGCCCAGCAAGCAGTCCTCGGCTTCGCGGAGCTGCCTACTACTGCGGCAAGATCGTTCTTCTTCACGGGGAATATCCTGAATCTTAAAGTCCTCCCGGGGTTTGTGAGTCAGGGCGCTGCGAAGTCGGCTTCTGCGCATATCATGGCTTCTGCTGCTGCTGCGTATAAAGAGAGGGGATATAAGTAAGTAACGCACGCCCTCCCTCCCTCGTGTCCTTGAGTGCAGTACATGTACTAGTGTGGTACGGAGAACTGATGGTTCGTAGGTTCTATTATGTGGATGAGAGGAAGGCGGACGGCTCGGCTAAATATAGAGTCGATGGGGACGCCCACGGGAAGATCTTCTCTGAGCTTGCGGAGGCGAAGACTCAGGGTCCGTGGTTGCAGACGTTTGTCAAGGATGTGGGATACAAGGACTTTGGGGACTTATATCGACTATAGATATGGTATATCATGTCAAGTTCGAGGGATTGGCTCATTGTAATTTTCTTTAATCAATACACACGAGAAAACCCTCAGTGAGGCTTAGAATGAACTTACATCTTCTTTTTTTTCTCCCCCTTCCCTACTTTGCCCAGCCCCTCCTCTACAGGCAGAAATCTCACCCCTCTTTCGTCCCTACACAGCAGTAGAGAATCTCTCTCAAGCCATAAAATACTAGATACGAATCCCCCCCAAACTTATTTTCTAATACTCCTATCCTTCCATTTCGAAACCGTCGAAATAACAACAGAACGCCATCTCAACTAAAAGGTAAACAAATACTCCGTACGTACCTGTATCACATCAACTGCATAAGCGAACCCCCCTTCCCCCCGCCCAAAAAAAAAGAAAAAGCCGAATAATTTCCTAGCACTCCTCGAGTCATGAATCTTTTTCAATCAAGCACACTTTCATTCACACATTTTCATCCCCTCCCTCTCGTCTCTTATCTACTATGCGAGAGTTATTAAAGGAAGTAACCAACCATAAACTTGGCGAGGATCAGATATGGAATGGAATGGAGTTGGTTGGGTAGGAGCGGTGGTATTTTTCATGAGGGTATATAGATATATATCTTTCCCCTCTTCCTCTCTCATCTATATATATATATATATCTCCCCCATCCCTTTCCCTTCCTTCCTTCCGGTTCCATGCATGCATGCACCCACGCCTCTCTTCTTACATACCCAACCCAGCCCATCATCAACCCATACCATACCAACCCAACCCAAAAAAAATCCATGCTCGATAAAACATCATCTAGCCATTATGCATTAAGCATACTTTTGTTTCGTATCACATCGCATAGCATCGCATCGCATAGCATTGAAAACCTCGCACTACGAGGCAGGGAAGCTACCTATATCTGCGCCCAGCGCCAGCCAGCCAACCGCCCCAAACAAAGTAAAGCCCAAAATGACAAAGCAAAAATAATAGAGTAAACAACGACAAGAGTTCCCAAAAACAAAAGCAACAAAGTAGCTGATCCATGCATGCATGCTGTACCCCGATGTACCAATGAGATGCCGTGGGAGTTTTCTTCTTTCTTGGATGGAAGATCCATGGTCGTCGTCTTCTGAGATGATGTATGGATGCATGCGAAGCTTCGCTCGGCTCAAGGCCAAGCCGTCGCCGTCATGATGATGATCTTATCCTCTCATTTGACCGGCCAACGTATCATCATCTGCTACGTCATAGATAGTCATGACATTCCCACCACGCTCACACCATAATCCACTCCCCATCACTACTCTCCATAAACTTAGACCACCTAAACGGAACACCAAACTCGCCATTGCCCGCACAAGTCCCATCCTCCTTCTCCGCCCACAACTTCTCAAGGACCTCCAAACCGGCGAGGTTATTCAAGTATCCGCTTCGTCCCATGATCTCTCTACACTTCGTCCTAACAATACTCTGCTGCAACTCATTCACGCACTCACTCCCACTGATGAACAGCGGCCAGAGCAGGAACTTCTCGGCACCAGACCCCTGCTCGAGACTCGTGACGTAGAATAGGACCTGCGAGACCAGGTTCTGGAAATTGAGGTGTGAGGAGGGGAGGTTAGGACAGGCGAGGCGCTCAGTGTAAAGTAAGGCGGAGTAGCGGAAGGCTTCTGAGATGTAGCCGAAGTCGCGGAGTTGGGTTGGAGAGGGAGTGACGGGGAGAGTGGCGACCAGACGGGAGGGGTCGAATTCCCACTCCTGCAGGGCGTGACGGGCTGCTTTCCACTCGAGCCAGAAGGTTGTGCGGAGGTCGTCGTGGGAGGTTGTTGATGTGAGGGCTGGGAAGGCGGCGTCGTCGTCGAGGGTCGATGCGAACCCGTTGCCGTCGAAGTTGTGCGCGTGCAGGTTGTAGAAGTCGGCTAGTGCCTGGCCGGCCAATCCTGGGCGCGGTCGAGGTGGTGCTGGACGGCGAGATTCCATGTCTGGTGGGCCGGCTTGGTCAAGGACTGGTCGGTGTTGACAAAGCATGTTCAGGCGGCCGAGCTTGCCGATTGTTTTGAAGAGGACCGAATCGCAACCAGCAACGTTTTCTAGGGCGTGATTAGGGTGGACGGGGTTGGCAATCATTTCTAGATAGCCACCGCGGAGCTGGGCTTCTCGGTCGTTGATGCTTGCTGCAATTCCGTCGAAGTAGGTGAAGAGTGTTTCCATCCAGCCCCAGTTGCCAGTCTCAACTCCCGAGTCGCGCATGCCGAGGATTTTCTTGACACCTGCGAATTGAGTTCGGAATTGTGCGACGCCGGATTCGCACATGCGGTAGTGGCAGAGAATGAAGAGTGTTGCTAGAACGCAATCGTGACGAGCTTTCTGGGGGTCGCTTAATTGCTGGTTCAGGAGGTGGACTGCTAGCGTCCTGTGTTGATACTCTTCTTGGAGAGAAGAGTCTGTTGGAGGCGCCTCTGGAGACATTGGATGGTTTGATGTTCTCCTTACGGGAACGGGACGGGATCCGCCATTGATTCGATCCTGGAATTCAAGCTCGACAGGCTGGCGCCAATGATCTTGTCCTAGCGATTGCTTTCGCTTCATGCGAAGATTGCAAGCCGCAAGCGCACAAATGGCGTGCTGTAAACTCTTACTTGAAGAAGCGAGGGCGAGAATATGTTCTCGATATGGGTTGCTTGGACTGTCAAGCACAACAACCGAAGGGCAGATGATCTTCTCGTAGTAATCCAGGAAGAAAGAAACACGAGGAGACATCTCTGACGAGAAGGAGGATGACATCGAGTCGTGACCGAGGTGGTATGGATCCGACTCTGAAGCAGCTTGAGAATGCGAATCATCATCATTGACCGAAGTCCATCCAAAATGACTTGATCGAGCGCTGGTAGCATACATCTCTGCGTCTTGAGCGTGGTGAAGGCCCCCTTGCTGGTTAGTCGATGCACGAAGTATAGGCTGATGTGAACTTACCCAGAATGTCGTCATCGTAGAACAGATCGTGAGCACCTGGGGACGGTTGATGTTGACGGCTTTCGATAATGTCATATTGATTCTGATGGGAGCTGATACTCGAGCTGATTTCTGATTGCGCATAGAAGTGTTCGGGACATGATGTTGGACCACGTGAATCGGCCATCATACCCGCAGCAGGACTATCTGCGGTTGAATTCCTCGACGAGTAGCTATTGTACATGGGAATCGGGCTGTTCATGAATGGAGCATCGTGATCGGGAAATGATTGACTGATCGGAGAGGCATAATCGCTCTCTGCATAAGTACTTAACGAGTCGATAGAACTTGCCAGTCCCATGCCATCACTTCTTCCCAAGCTCAGCGTATGCAGTCGATGTAATTGCGGCAGTTGTCTTTGGTGGTTCATGGCGTCCTGGTGATAGTCGTGTATCGGGTAATCATGAGATACAGCCATATTCCACTCCGGCAGCTGATGCATAGGAGGGGCAACTCCATTGGGGGCCATATTGACAAAGTCATATGTCGTAAAAGGGCTGGCGGGGATGGAGGCCATGGTTTCCATCTTGATCTTGATCTCATCCTCGCTGCCATCGAGATGTCTCGACACCGTCGACGCAGCTCGTGGTCGATTTGCTGGTGGGCTCTTGGGAGCAGGAGCTGATCTCGCAACGGGGAGAGATAAACCGCGTAGTTTTCCTCGACTCGCCACACCCACGCCCCAAGTCAATTGGGTCTTGTATCCCGAACATTC
Organism: Cadophora sp. M221; assembly: GCA_017366145.1. NCBI lineage: Eukaryota > Fungi > Ascomycota > Leotiomycetes > Helotiales > Ploettnerulaceae > Cadophora > Cadophora sp. M221. The sequence continues at coordinate 396 of JAFJYG010000217.1, read as the reverse complement.
ATTTCCTACTTCCAAACATGGCGAACAATATGGTCGTCGTCGGTCGCACTTGAGGCTCCTCTTGGTACATGCGAAACAATCGTCAGAAGCACCGCTAGCAGGAGCTCGACGCCTTCGCTTGCGCTGTGGTACTGTCGGCGGGTCCGAAGAGCAAGAGGAAGGAGGACAGGCGAGCGGTAAAGTCATGGTGAGATCTTAACAGAGAATCGAACTGGGGGTCGAAGTGAAGTGAAAATTTGTTAGAGCGGTATGGAGCACATTGGGCAAGCTATGTGTAAGAAATGGAAAATTTGAGGTTCAAGAAATCACTCGTGGGCCAAACGTCTGGATACGGGAGGAGGTTGAGTGGGCATTGGCGTCCATTATGAGGAAAGCGGTCATCGAACTAACTAGGGC